>MUZC01003009.1:217830-228515 GCA_002072015.1 Radix auricularia
GGGGGGGGGGGTTGGGGAATTGTAGCTAAAAATTGGGTTGATGGTTAGCGGGTTGTCCAGAGGGTCACTGCTTGTGGATGAGTGGGTTGTCCATATAGTATGAATAGGTCAGTGCTTGTGGATGTGTGGATTGTCCATAAAGTATGATTATGTCAGTGCTTGTGGATGTGTGGATTGTCCATAAAATATGAATAGGTCAGTGCTGGTGGATGTGTGGATTGTCCATAAAGTATGAATAGGTCAGTGCTGGTGGATGTGTGGGTTGTCCATAAAGTATGATTAGGTCAGTGCTGGTGGATGTGTGGGTTGTCCATAAAGTATGAATAGGTCAGTGCTGGTGGATGTGTGGGTTGTCCATAAAGTATGAATAGGTCAGTGCTGGTGGATGCTTGGTTTCTCTACAGAAAATATATGTTCAAAAAAATATTTTTGGTTGGTTTTTTACTTTCGTTTGGAGTCAGTTAAGTTACAATTTTATGTATACTTTTAAAAAAAAAATTCTAGGTGTGTATATGTGTGTAAGAATATTACATGAGTGTGTTTGTTATAGAGTTTAGTCTGTGAGTGTGTAGCTCATGATGACCATTACAGAGATTCTTCGTGCCTTTTATAATATATGAGTTACAGAATAAGTTCTTGGAATATGGACCTAATATGGACTGACAAATTTAATTGTTAGTATTTTTCACTAACTATGCAACATCCACTGCTGGCGTGTATAATTTTGATTGTAAGTGATGTTTAATGATCATTGCTGGTGTGTATAAAGTTGATTGTAATTGATGTTTCAAGGTCTGTACAAGCCAGTGCGGGATCGTGGCTGATGATTTCTTTTATTTTTTCTTCTTATCGCAAAGGTCACTTCATTATTGGCTAATTTGCTAATTGTCTAACCTACTTATAATCTACGTACTCCTAATCTGCTACTATTTTTAATCTTTAACCTGCTGGATAATCGCCGTGGGTTAATCCTCCGGGCTAACAGTTATCTTCTTAGCCCGTGGTCTAATCGTTTCAGTTAGGTTTAACGTTTGAGATGATAGTAATGATCATCACTTCTATGGCGTCACTTGGTACGTGTGACAAAACTATACGTAAGGTGAGTGACATTTTTTTAATAGAGGCTGTAGTGGTGATGACGAAGATCATGTTGGTTTCACGTGCCGTGGTCTGAAAGGTTAACTTAGACTTAAAGAAATGTTTATCTCACATGTTAAGGCTGGCGGTCAATATGTCTTTTTTGTCAATATGTCAGTCAATTTGTCAATATGTCATTATGTCAATTTGTCAATATGTCAATTTTTCAAAATATCAATTTGTCAATGTCAATATGTCAATTTGTTAATTTGTCAATTTGTCAATTTCTTAATATGTCAAAATGTCAATTTGTCAATATGTTAAATTGTCTATATGTCAATTTGTCAATATGTCAATTTGTCATTATGTCAATATGTCAATTGCCAATATGTCAGTATGTCAATTTATTAATATGTCAATTTGTCAATATGAGATTTTTTCCTCGTCCAATCTTAACAAACGAGAGCTTTGACGTTGTCATGCCGACATCCTATTCCACTGTTTTTTAGGCACCGAAGTTTATTGAATGTCTTGATGCTCTAAGAGGCGGCCCTAGTTGATGGCACGTAGGGAGAACGCCCCAGGCCCCGCTCCTGAGGGGAAGGGCCCGCTGTAAAAGATTCATGACACTCACACAAGCCCCAGCGTACTGCTGGACTGCCTCTGATGACCTTGGAAATGACCAGTCAGCGAGTTCACTCTAGGAGACGTTATCAACGCACGTTTGATTTTCCTTGGTTGGCCATTGAAAGAAACAACCGAATCTATTTTCAAACGGAAGCAAAGAGACTGATATTATTTTTTAAAATAAAAAGTTGAATCTCAACGTGTGGACGATGCCCAAATATGAATATCTACTCAAATAACATCATCCAAAGATACTTGAACGAATGGCCGAAATTTGAAAGGAGTAATTATTGGACTTATATACAATTCTTTTGATACAATATGTTTAATTAATTGGATTATTACATAAATATTTAAGGAAAGAGTGTACTAGAGAGAGAGAGAGAGAGAGAGAGAGAGAGAGAGAGAGAGAGAGAGAGATAAAGAGAGAGAGAGAGATAAAGAGAGAGAGAGAGAGTGAGGGAGAAAGAGGGACAGAGAAAAAGAGAGAGAATGAGTGTAAAATAAATGTTGGGGTTTATAAAGAAAGTGAATGTTGAGAAAAGATCAAATGTTCATAATAAAAGTAAAGAGAAAAACGGAGTAAAGATGAACACAATTAAAGCAACGAGATGGACAGAAGGGGGAGGGGAGGTATTTGGAAATGAAATTTTCCGCCCTCGAAGTGACGCTGGTATTAAAATGAAATCGCTGACCAACCCATATTATTGAATTTTCCCTTCACTCGGGGCCATTGACTGACCAGTGCTGGTACTGAGATCATGGCGGGAAGGAAATGGGTGGACGGAAATGGTGGGGGAGGGGTGGGAGTGAGTAGGGGAAAAGGTTGTTTGCAAGGGGGGGTAGGGTCAGTGGAAAGAACAAAAGAAAACCAGAGGAGGCCTGGAAAATAATTTATGACTATTTTAAATATAGAAGAAATCTATGGGGCTTAACCCTAGAGAGTTTTTTTTGTTGTTGTTTTTGTTTGTATTTTGTTGTTTTGTTTTTAGACGTTTTGGTGTGGGGGTGAGAGGGGAAGGGTCTTGTGGTGCCGGGGGTGTTGGTATGCACTGCTATTATTATCGGGGATGCCTCAGAGGGAAGGAGATATGATACAGTGTGTTTCTTTTTTAAAAATATATTTATGTTGTCTCTCCAGTCTGCGTTGTTACACATTCTGAGACATTTAAACTTTAAAGCATTCCAAAAATAATGTTTTAAAAAAAATAAAAATAGAGAAATCACGAAATGTTGGGTTTAAGTCGTGCTTGGGGGTCGGCCGGACCTTGTGGTGTCGATGTTGAGGTGCTGGCGTTTTGGAATGTATGTTTTAGTGGTGACGTCTAAATGCAATTAAGATCAAAAGACTGTTTATGGATACATATGTGTTCACAGGATTATATTTGATGTTCTCATGGATATCAGTGGACTTGGTGGCAGAGTGGCGTCAACGATAAATGACGTCACGGCTCCTGGGGGTAGGGATGTTCCAGGTTTGGGTTAACAGATGACGTTGGATGTGGATGTGACGTGTTGGAGGAATGGGTGAGGGTATTTTTTTAACGTACGATTAGAGTAACGATTTTAATGCAGTGGTGCATTTAGATTTGATATCATATTCACAGCGACTTCTTTCATTAAAACACACATACAATTATGAGATGTAATAGCGGCTGGATAGTGAAGTCAATAGTGCGCTCGCCTAACAAGGTGAGGAGCGTGGGATCCAGCTCACGTAAAAGCCACAATAAAAATGTTTATGAATGACTATTGCTAAAAAGTCCTCTGCTGACCTGGAGAGGAGATGGGCGCCGCCAGATCTACCAAGCCCAGAGAAAATTATAATGGAAACATTGGAACCACCCACGACCACCAGGTTATGGGACACACACACACAAACATCTATTGAGAGGCATTAATCAGTTTTAAATCAAATGAGATGGTACGCAGCCATGGGCGTACGGAGGGGCGGGGCAAGGAGGCATCTGCCTCCTACATTTTAGAAAAATGTCATACATTTGTTACAATA
Organism: Radix auricularia; assembly: GCA_002072015.1. Taxonomy (NCBI): domain Eukaryota; kingdom Metazoa; phylum Mollusca; class Gastropoda; family Lymnaeidae; genus Radix; species Radix auricularia. Next base: position 221,546 of record MUZC01003009.1, read on the forward strand.
AAACTGAACTAAATTCCCTGCAAGTTTATTACATTGATATCAAACATAAAAAAGAATTAAATAACTGATTTTACGTTACTGATTTTCTAAATAAATTTTCTGTCACATTTTCATCAAAAATATGCAAGAGTTTATATTTATGTGTCCATTTAGTTTCACATAGCAAAGGAAAATTTCGACTTAGTTTTCTTCGATGATTACTTTCTCGCAAAAACACTATAATTGACTTAAATGCTCCTATGCGTTTCGTATAGCATTCACATTTTTTAAATCGTTCACGACAAGACTTAGTTTATGTGAACTGCAATTTACGAATGCTGTTTTGGGGTATTTTTTCGAATTATTGCTTGGACTCCTCCTTCTTTACCTGCATTTGTAGAACATCCGCCGTATCCTTGAGCAACAAGCTTTGTCATATCTAATCCGAATTCTAATGAATTTGTAATGATGATGTTGGTTAAACCTACAGCTGTTTTATCGAAAATAGGAATATATCCCAGGAATTCTTCTAAAACAATCATTTTCCCATTTTGTTCTTTGAAAAATCTAACACCAAGTGACATCTCAATGATTACCAAGAACTTCATCTCCAGATTCAACACGAAACTCTAACAGATTATAAAAACTACCAGAATTTGATTATTTTCTTGAAGGGCTAAATCATGCATGCCGCAAAATATAATTGTAGAATTGATGGAACCCAGCTCTTTGCGATTTTCTGCAATTTGTTTTCTAAATGATGAGTCCAACTGCTCATCTATAGAAACTGCTTTGGCTTTCAAGAATACTACAAAATTGCTTGCATCTTCATAAGAACTTTTGTGTTATTCGCTCTGCATGTGGCTTCGTGGATCTGCGTTAAAATCTTTTTATTTTGTGCATGGTAATGATAACAAATAACAAATGAACTCCCCGAATTACTTTTTCCGGAAACAACACGCACTTTTTTTTAAAAGGCACCTTTTAACATTTGCGAATATACAAGCCACGATGAATAGTTTGATAACCATGAATATCTTAAATCCTGGGCTGCGGAAATCTTTAAACAATTTTTACGATTTATTTATGGATGATTAATCATTAATAATTAATAATAGTTTGCCTTTTTTACATACAAACTTCTCCATTTAAAAAAAAAAAAGATTTTATAAAATGTAAACTTTAACATAAGCTCTTTTAATAAGGAAAATGATATAAAAAATTAAACATTGTTTTTACTTAATTAATAATAGCAAAATTTGAATTCATTGACATTATATTGAACTACTTAAATTTAAATAAAAAATGTTAATTGCCTGTTTTCGTTACTTCCATTGAAATTTTCAGTTTAATGACGTCATACATCTTATTTTTAGCTTAATCAAAATTATCGATTAATTATTCGGCAATTTTTCAAAAGTGAACGATTAAATTTAAATTAATCGATAACAGCCCTTCTAAAAACTCTGTTCCCCTCACTGCTCTAAACTCATACATTTTATCAGGGGTCCAACAATCACGAATCAGCTGCAATTTCAACTCATTTGAAAGGTTGTGTGTCCTAGCATACCTGCCAATATCCAATTTAGGAAAATAATAAGTGTCATTGACAATAAAAAAAGAAACACTTTTCTCAGTTGTTTCTGACTGTTGACTTGTACTGTTGTCATCAATGCCAATGATAAGTCAGGTGCTGCAGACGCCCCAATATTTTCTAATAATGGCCTTTCGGAATCCCGCGATTACACTACTTTTTAAAAATTTAATTTTGTTTGCGTGTTTGTTTGTTTCTTTTTGAGCCAGTGAAAAAAATTCTGATATCCATCTTTGGTGGTCCTGCTATTTCTACACGTATATTATTTCACAGTAAAATTTAATTATTCGTGAGATCTTAGGTTTTTAATTTATTAAATGCATTAATATAGGTTGTATTTCAGCTATTATAGCGCTAATTTGTGAGCTTAAAAAGACTTTTTTTCGGTTCTTAATTCAAGTTTAAATAAAAATTAAATCTGTAGCATTGTCAATTAAATTTTTAAAAACGTGATTTTGTCGCCCCTCCCCCCTGAAAAAGTTCCTAGCGACGCCCATATACGCAGCCCAAACATTATGCCATGAAACTTTTGCCGATAGCCCTTTATACTGACAAATGATATGATTGAGCGGATACATTGTTGAAAGTCATTTCTTTCTTTTTTTTAAATCTATTTTTTTAAATTGAATTTTTTTAAAAACACTAAAAACTTTTTAAATGACGTCAGTGTCTTCCGCTTTAAATTTTATGAATTCTTTTCCTAAAATGTTTTTTTATAAAAAAAGCACAATTTTGTCTTTGTTTGGAAAAAAAATCAGAGTTTTCCACTTTTAATGTTTTACCTTTAAAAAAGAAAATCAGGCATTGAAGATTATGCCCCTGTACTAGCTAAAAAATATCTTGCAAATTTATAAGTTAATTGAGATTCAGTTCTAAGATCTTTCACCTTCCACTTTAAGTTTTTGTAATTATTTTTTTTTACCATATGTAACGCAATCACCAGTCAAATACCTAAGTAAACGTACACATTTTTAAGCCCAGCAAATTTATAACAACATTATATCTCTGCTCAAAACTATGATTTTAAAAATATCAAAGAATTCTTCAATCTCTTACAAAATCCAAATTGCACTTTTGAAAAACCGCATTGTGCATCGTCTTCAGTGCAAAACTTTTTTTTTTGCACACTTGGCAACGCGCCAATACCTACTTTTTCGAAGATCCGCTGTTCCAGGGAATGCCCAGATTTGGCTGTCTAATAAATAATGAGGACTGCCAAAATTCCCTGACCTGGCCCTAAATAAACACGGTCCCTTCTTTCGGCTGCTTTCTTTTAGGAACTGTTAAACTGAAAATGGCGTCGGTCCGGCAGCAAAAATCAATACTTGCTCGTTAAGATGGAGATGGCAGAAAGATAAAATGAAATGAAATTCTGACCGCCGTGGCTATGTTTCTGAATAATTCAACAATTGTATTCATCATGCACGCGCTTGAGTCCGCTGTTGAAGTGGGAAGAAATAAAAACAAAAACCTGGGATTGGGGGGTGGGGGAGTGGGGTCTAGATTGGGGATGGGGGTTGAGGTCGAGGGTATACAGGAAAGTGGAGGGGGGAGGGGTTCGTTAGCTCGTGTGTCCCCCGTTGGTGAACAAATTTAATGGTCCGCTGGACATTCGAGGAGGTGGCAAAAATTTTTGAAATCGAAAATAAAACTACACTCTATTTTTTTTCTTAAAGAAAAGGTTTATATAATATTTTTTTTCCGGGAAATCTTTCTAAGGATATCCGCTTCTACGTGTAATTTCATTAGGACAACAATTTTAAAAACGAATTCCGTTATGTTTGAAAGGAAGAGAAAAAAAATCATTTCCTCATTACGACTTTAATGTGAGTAAAACATGAACGAAAATTGAAAAAAAAAAAAATATTCTATGTCACAAAGTCACGATAGCTGGTTGTTTAAAACAAAATTGTGTTTGGGGGTGAGGTTGGTGGGTGAGGGTATGGATTCTGTTGGCTAAATAATTGGGGAGGGGCGCTGAATGTGAGGTTGAGAATAATTTATTATGAACAAAAAAAGTTTAGCGTCAAGAGTTCGTTTTCCCTGTAGTAAAAAATTCATCGCCTCCATGTCGTAAAAAAAGGCCGCTAGTAAAAAAAAAAAGAGTGAGGTAAAATTACAATTTTATGTTGCTAATCATTAATCATTGTGTACAGAAAGACACAACCTCACCCAAATCGAGGCGCACACAAAAATTTGTATCGCAGTAATTTGCCGGACTATTCCAATGGTGATTACATCTATCTCGATAGAACTGAAACATCTTTTAGCCTTCAGGCCTAATTAAGTTCTAGTATTTTAAAAAATGTCTTGATGTGGCTTCTTGTTGGACCACAAACGATCCCTTTCAGTAAAAGAGAAGGGGTTATTGTTTTGAGAGGGATTCTTAGGGAGGTAAAGATAAACTGGGAGAATTATTTAAGGAGAGCTATGGAGAATATGTAACTTAGGAAAAGTTTGAAAAAGTTAGGCTTGTGGAAAGTAAATTTGGGGTTTTGAGAGTACACTAATGTAAGTTTAAGAAAGTGATATTTAGAGCAGGAGGGGAAATTGGAGAATGGGGGGGGGGTTGAAGAAGTGATGATCAAGAGAGAGGGAGTTTACTAATGATGAAAACAGAGAGGAGTACAAAAAGGAGAAAGATTGGAAAAGATGTACGAGATGAGAATGTTAAAGGAGGTAGTGCTGGCGTCCTAACAGGGCTACGTGATTTTCTCCCGTGAATAAAAAAAAAATCCGAAATAGATTTATATGTAAATTTTTTTTTTAAATGCCGCCTACGTTTTCGGGGTATCTCATAACAAGACCGGCTTCCTTCCTGGAGATCCGTCCCCACCTCCTTACATTACCCTCTCTCTGTTTGTCGGAGGTTTGCATGGATTTGTTTGTGGCACAATAGTTGTGTCAACAACTAAAATTTTCGGTGCTCGTGTCATTCTATCATCTTTGATTTTCAAATAAAAAAAAATAATAATAATACTAATAATAATATTCATAATTATTTTCAACGTCAGTAGTCGGGCGTGAAATGGGTTGCCTGAAGAAACCAGGAAAGCCAACACCTTATCATCATTAAAAACTCTAATAAGAATACAGGACTAAATACAAACCATAGATAAACGTAGGACGCAATAATCTTCTGTACAGAAGGAGCGTCTGTAACATATAAAATAAGATAAGATAAGATAAGATAAGATACGATAAGAGAAGGTCGCTCCTCTATATAACCTGACACACAAAAATATATTTTAGATGCAACCTCTTCGCCCCCTCACTCAGTTATTTTAAGCGCTAATCCTTTAAAAGTACTCTATACTAATTCCTAGAGCACCTCTTTACACCTTGCACTTCTAAGTCGTGGAGGGGGAGGGGGGAGCGCTGTGACTGGGAGTTGCCTGAGTAGATTAAAACTTTTATCACACTCAAACAAAATTTGTTTAATAAACGCAAATTTCATTAAGAGGTAAAAGTTTATTATTTTCATACTTTAATTAAAATACTGAAATTTTTAATTAATATCAAACATTTTTTGTTGGTGCAATTATTAAATTTCTTTTGACAATGAATTGAGGTTTGTGTGGTTTGAGGTTTGTGGTGTTTGAGGTTTGTGTGGTTTGAGGTTTGTGTGGATTGAGGTTTGTGTGGTTTGAGGTTTGTGTGGTTTGAGGTTTGTGTGGTTTGAGATTTGTGTGGTTTAAGGTTTGTGTGATTTGAGGTTTGTGTGGTTTGAGGTTTGTGTGGTTTGAGGTTTGTATGGTTTGAGGTTTGTGTGGTTTGAGGTTTGTATGGTTTGAGGTTTGTGGGGTTTGAGGTTTGTGTGGTTTGAGGTTTGTGTTGTTTGAGGTTTGTGTGGTTTGAGGTTTGTATGGTTTGAGGTTTCTGTGGTTTGAGGTTTCTGTGGTTTGAGGTTTGTGTGGTTTGAGGTTTGTGTGGTTTGAGGTTTGTGTGGTTTGAGGTTTGTGTGGTTTGAGGTTTGTGGGGTTTGAGGTTTGTGTTGTTTGAGGTTTGTGTGGTTTGAAGTTTGTGTGGTTTGAGGTTTGTGGGGTTTGAGGTTTGTATGGTTTGAGGCTTGTGTGGTTTGAGGTTTGTGGGGTTTGAGGTTTGTATGGTTTGAGGTTTGTGTGGTTTGAGGTTTGTGTGGTTTGAGGTTTATGGGGTTTGAGGTTTGTGTGGTTTGAGGTTTGTGTGGTTTGAGGTTTGTGTGGTTTGAGGTTTGTGGGGTTTGAGGTTTGTGTGGTTTGAGGTTTGTGGGGTTTGAGGTTTGTGTGGTTTGAGGTTTGTGGGGTTTGAGGTTTGTATGGTTTGAGGTTTGTTGGGTTTGAGGTTTGTGTGGTTTTAATTCGTTGAGGATGTAGGCCATTTAAAAAAAAGAAAAATATTACAGCCGAGTAGTTTTCCTAAACAGACTTCACGTATTGGATACCTGGTTTACAGGCTCTTATATACTGTTGTGTTGGGGGGGTGTGAGCCAGGCCAGTCGCCGATGGTAGGGAGAGGTGCAAGAAACGGGGGACTGAATCAGGGTCTTAATGGCAAGGGGCCCGCCACTCTTGATTTATTTTATACTGATGCTGTGGACCACATTTGTCTGGGGGTCCAGTATTTGCGATAGCGGGCATCGGCGAGCCTTTTTCTAACAACTTTCCTCATTTAAGGTACACAGCTAGTATTAAATGCACGCAGGCATACACTGCGCAGCAAACCTAAAGCGGCGAGACAAAAATTTAATGTTCACCATTTAAGGTAGATTTTTTTTTTTTAATTATTATTTTTTTAATTTAAAAAAAAATTTGTTGTTGTTTTTTTTAATTTTTGTTGTGTGTATTTCATTGTTGTTGGTTTTTCTAAAAAAAAACACTAAATTTCGTTTGGGTCTGAGATGTGAATAAAAATAAAACATGATTACGGTTAAACAATAACCAAGGGGTTATAACAATAAAATTCGGATATTTACAATCTGCCTGTGCAAAATGCACGTACTTCAGGTTAAATAAAATTGATGATAAAAGGCAATTTATTGAATAAAAATAATATTCTTTTCAAAGTCCGTTCAAAAGTCATGGTACAATTTTCACATCTCTTACATGAAGCCATGAACAACAGAGAGTTAAAGTTCGATGAAAAACTAAACAAAATTTTAAAAGCAGTCTTCAATAAGCCCCCCCCCCCCACACACACACACACAAACAAAAACAAAGCCAAAAAGCTGACTTCATCATTGCCTCTATGAAACAATATTGAAATGAACAAATAAAGAGTATTAAAAAGTGTTCAAGTTGATTAAAATTCAAACACGCATCATTGGAGGCTAGAAGAAATAAAAAGAAATGACAACATCACGTCTAAAGCTGTTTGCAAATTGAAACGCATTCAAAGTCGTTCCCCATTCCCCGCCCC
>MUZC01003009.1:230994-243961 GCA_002072015.1 Radix auricularia
ACCACCTTAGTCAAACAACCACCTCAGTCAAACAACCACCACAGTCAAACAACCACCTCAGTCAAACAACCACCTCAGTCAAACAACCACATCCAGAATAAAACAACCATCTCAGTCAAACAACCACCTCAGTCAAACAACCATTTCAGCCAAACAACCACCTCATTCAAACAACCACCTCAGACAAACAACCTCCTCAGCCAAACAACCACATTCAGAATCCAAACAACCACCTCAGCCCTAACCCTAACCCTAGCCCTAACCACCTTCAGAATCGAAACAACCACCTCAGACAAACAACTACCTCAGACAAACAACCACCTCAGACAAACAACCATCTCAGCCAAACAACTACCTCAGACAAACAAAGCCCTTTCCACCTTACTAGCCGCTCTCCCTCCCAGCCCCCATAATTTTTATCTCTAAATAAAATTGTATTAAAAAAGCCTTCCAGCCAATGAAACAAACCATCTCTGGACACACACTCAACCTAAAAAAGCCTTCCAGCCAGTTAAACAAACCATCTCTGGACACACACTCAACCTAATCGTTGACCCCTCTAAGTGTCGTTTTTTAGCATCAAAAGAAAAAAAAGGTCCCATGCGCAAACCTTTACAAAATTTATTTTTATCTCTGCAAAATTTAAATCCCACGATCACATATTACTATCTTATCAAACTTCTGCATAACGGAGAGAAAACTTTGAAACAAATACATTTCTTTTCTCTTTTTTTTTCCTCTAAAAAACAACAATAAATAAATGTATTCTTCATGAAGTAGGGAGTACAATACATAGCTACTGTCGCTTAACCGCTTAACACTATATATAAATATTATATATTGAAATATAAAGTTTGAAATTCTAATGCAAGGATTTTAATTATAATGAAGCTCGCTTTTATATCTCCTCATAATCTAAGACCCTGTTTTACAACCCCCATTACTGCACATGCGGACGACCAATGACGTCATTTAGTATTGATTCAGTAATAGAGTCAGCTGTTGCTTGGCCAACGTCCTATACAAATTTGAATTTTATTAGAGTTTTTTTCCCCCTCTCAAACAGAAGTAAACTTCTTATCACATTCATGTAATAAATGAAATGAAAAAGAAAAAAAAAAGAAAGATTTGATAATTTTTTCATCATTTAATTTTTCTTCCCGGAACCCAACAGAGCAAGATGACAGTCATTTTATTTTTCGCTTCACGATTCGTGATCAAAACAAACAACATTGCAAATAAAGATCGTCAAGTTTTTTCATATGAAAACAAAATATCTAAACACACATAGACATTGAGGCCCATAAAAAAAAGGCGAAACAAATTAACGCAACTGTAAAGCTCAGATTTTACAATCTTCATTAAGATCCGAAAATCGATATTTTCATGTTTATATAACACATACACTTAAAGGAATTGATTTTTTTTAATACAATTTTTTTTTTCGTTTTTAACGCGCACACACAAATTTTTAAAAAATCTCTCTTTACATTCCTTCTCTTTCTTTCTTTTTAAACTCCCAAAGACACACAAGATAAAAATTCTTCTTTACATTTCATGATTCCATCCTCTCGCCCCTATTCTTAAACTAAGCGCCCCGTCCACCCTCCCAACCCTTGGCCAAAACAGCGACCCCTTTCCAGCCCCCCCCCCCCCACACACTCCCGTCCCCCAACAAACCCCTGGCTACTGGCGCGGCAGGCCATAACTTTTTCTCAAATTTCCCAAATATCTCAGATTCCGTCCCCCTTCAGAAATTTAATACATTGCTTTGAAAAAATAACTGAATTTATTCTGAGGGACACCGTTTGTGAAAAAAAATCGATATTTTTCATTTTACTCCCCAAAAGAAATAACTGCAAATGACATTCTGGGAGCGCGTGAAATATTATGAGTAAAAACTGGGAGGTCATTCGGATGGCGTCCGAAAGCTGCCGGATCTGGGTACAAGGAGGAAATTGCTTGTTTTGTTGGTGGATATTAAAATCTGGACGGAGTCTTTTCATGCAAGAAATATTTTATTAAGCTAACACCAAAAACAAAAATGGCCTCCAGGCTTCGGAGCCAAATTGAGAGAGGAATTATTCAGCCCGATATTCCTTTTTAAAATTGTATTCTTCCCCCCTCAAACCGTACGAGATATGACAGGCCGTATCCTCGACAAGAGTTTTCTGAAGATAAGCTAGAGAATTAATACCAGTGGCTTCATGTCCGGGTCATAAGATTTGCAAGAAAATTTTCAAGAGCTAAGTGTAGATCTGTTTTAAAAATTCATCAAATTTTAAAGACTCCCCTTTTCGGATAAATTTAAGGTTGCTTTAAATAGAAATTTAAAAAAATAAAAATCAATTCACAACCAAATTCATCAAATTTTGAAATAATAAAATTTCTCCCAGGACTAAGCTTTGTAATGAAATATAATCGCCAAGGATAGGGCTTTTAGAAAAAAAAAAAAAAAAAAAAAAAAGCAGGCCTAAAAAACTCAAATACACATTTTCATCGCTGCTGTTCAAAGTTTGATAATAAAAGACTTAGATGAATTAATAAAATTGGAAACTAACTGAAAATGTTCTTCCACCTAGAAAAGTGTCAACTGCTAAGAGTAACAAAGAAAAAGAAACAAATAAAATCAAAATATTTCATTCATGAAAAAGAACTATCCCAAACTAAAGAGACAAAATACTTATGAGACATAATAAATGAGAAACTATTTTGGAATCCCCATGTCAATGAAGTTATTAAAAAAATCAAACAAAACCTTAGGTTTTATAAAAAATAAAATTTTACAAATGTAATAAATAAATCAGACTAAAATGGTACCTCACCCTGGTGAGACCTATACTAGAATATGCATCTTCTGTATGGGACCCATCCACCAAAGAAAATATTAATAAACTAGAGCAAATTCATAAAAGAGCTGCCAGATTCATTTCTGGAGAATATTCAAAACTGACAAGAGTAACACCATTAGTTAAATCATTAAACCTTGAAACACTAGAGGATAGAAGAACCAAGAGTAAATTAGTAATTATACATAAAGCAATTAATTCTAATTTAGAAATGCAGCACAGAGATAAACTAATACAACCCTCATATAGACATAAAGATAAAAACACTTTTCTTATTCCGTATGCAAGAACAAACACATACAAGTTTTCTTTCTTCCCGTCCGGTATTCGGGCGTGGATGGGTTGCCTAAAGAAACAAGGAAAGCCAGCACTAAGAATGCAGGACAAAACAAAAACCATAGATAAACGTAGGACGCAATAATCTTCTGTACAGAAGGAGCGTCTGTAACATATAACATAAGATAAAATGTTAAAATAAGTAAAACCTAGTTAATACTGGTTATTCCTAGACATGCTTGTGTGACGTGACAGAGAAACATATCTCGAATATTATCGAAAGCACGCTGGTTATGCAGACCTAAACAGACTTGTTTCTTTACATGATCTTCAATTCTTTTAGTGAGACGCACTTATCACTTTCAGCAGTGCGCACTGGTACAAAGTAAACAACTAAACAAACAGTACACATTTTTAATAGGCTGAAAGTTTAGTTTGACATGTCCAATGACTAAAATGAGGCGACGTGTAAAGTGTCAAGTCTAACATAGACATCAAGAGGCTGAAATAAGGAAAGTGTCCGTGAAATATTTAAGTTTTACCGCGAATCAATTTAAGAGATGTAAATTATTTAATCTGGTAATTTTATATTTCACCCAAAGCTATAAGATAAGCGTTGATGGATAAAAGAGTAAAAAGTGGCAACAAAATTCAATAACTTCTTTCTTAATTCAGAAATGATTAAGTATCGTTTTGCAGGGGTGGACTGGGCCGCCGGGACGCCGGGAAAATTCCCGGTGGGCCGCTAGAACCGGTGAATTAAAACTAATTAATAACTTATATGGGTGATATTAGAGGCTACGAAAATTTTTATTAAAAAAATAATAAAGCCCAGCCATGAGCGTTGCAAACTGTACATCTATTACTGGAAAAGGTATGTTTGAATTATTTCAAGAGAGGTTCATTGAATGTAACATAATTATTGATAATTGTGTCGTTAATGCTACAGATGGGGCAGCCAAAATGCAGGGACAGTACAAGGGTTTACTAAATGGTTGAGTGACGTCGCAACTCATCAAATTCATGTCTGGTGCTAAGCACATGTATTGAATCTTGTTCTAAGTGATACCACTCAAACCACGACCCCTTCAATTACCTTATTTCAACTGCTTAACGCATGTGCGGTGTTCTTTAGCTAATCATATAAAAGAATGGATGTTTGTATCGATCACCAACAGAAATCTAGACACCAAAGATTAAATATTATTGGTGAAACTCGATGATAAACCAATGAAAGTGTGTCAAAAAGTATTTGGAAATTTTGATGATCCAAACTAATCATTGTTCATTGAATTGATTTAACATAACAAGAAGTAGCATCATCAGACGCATTCAATGCAACAACCAGGGATACAGCTCAAACTATACTAGACAAGTTTATCAAGTTTGAAATGGTTGTCACTACAAAACTATACTAAAGAATATTCCAGCACACAGGATCGTTATCTAATTACTAGATTGTGCCGGGGCGCCGTGGCGCCTGCGGCGCCCCCTTTTTTTGAGCGCCTACGGCGCCAACCTTTTTTTACAGACCAACTAACTTGTCCTTTTTTGTAAAATACGAATTATTAAACTTTATGAAATGTACGCAAAGTATTTATTTAATAATAATAATAGGGGTTGTATTTTGCGTACCGATGCACATCAAACAATGACGTCATCATATTAAATATTTTTACAGCGCTCATCAAAACACGATTTTTCAACTAAACTAACTGCTGTAGACTGTCGTACATCGCTCCTCAGCGTTTCAACTAAACTAACTGCTGTAGACTGTCGTACATCGCTCCTCAGCGTTACGTTACAAACATACAGAACCACACCACTGGGTGTTTATATATATTAATTTACAAACCACCGGAATGGATACACTGCAAGCATATCGTAATGAAGATTGTATACCTTCAACTTGTTAAACAATATTTCAAGAGATTTTGATGGTTTTCTCGACTGTGTTAAACGATTTGTGTCCTGGGCTAATAACAAGTTTGAAGAAGAGAATGTTGAAATTAACATTGAGGACAATTTTGTAGAGAATTATTTACACAAACCAAAAGTGATGTCTGATGAGAGAAGAACGCACGAGGTAGAAGGAAATATTGCAGTGGACAGATTTTGCATTGAAGTTTATAAATGCATCATGGACAAAATTTTAAATAGTATAGAAAAGCGATTTGAAAGACACGATTCTTTATACGCAGATATTCTCTGTCTTTATCCAAAGAACTTTGAAGATATTAAACAACAAGGTTTATCTACATCAGCGATGCAGCACCTTAGTAATATTCTTGTTAAATTCAATCAAAGAGTCACAGCGACTAATCTCAGAGAATAACTAACTTACTTTGCACAGAAATGGGACACATTTAAAAATTTTGCACAAAATGTCATGTTTGCTGCTTTTTTGTACTACATAAATACAGTTTCTATGGGAAAACATACAAGCATCTCTTTAGAGCATATAAACTCTTATTGACTCTGTCGTTACCCAAGTAGCTTGAGAGAGATCTTTCTCTAAACTGAAATACATTAAGAATCGCTTGCGAAGCTCACTGTCTTCTACACAACTTGAAGCTTTTATGCTTATGTCAACATAAACCGATTTTTTAAGTGAACTGAATATTGACAAAATTATAGATCATGTAGCCAAAATGGCTTAAAGAAGTTGTTTATACTATAAACACCATCACAGTGAGTAATAATTTGATTTATAACTTGAATCGACGCATTTTTTATATTTTATATATAACTAGGGTATCACCCGTCATAAATGACGGAAGTTTTAAAAATAAATATTATATTTTAGCTTCAACCTCTTTATTTTGAAGAAATGTTCATCAGAAAAAAAAATGAATATACATAATATAAAAATTAATGTATGTATGTATGTTTGTTTGTCCTTTATAGCTCACTAAACCATTCATCCGATCACGATTAAAATGTAGTAAGCTTCCGGGGTAGTTTGTGAGAATAACATTTTGAAAATTGACACTCATGGGGGACCGGAAACCTTTAATGTTGTTGTTTTTCTTAAATGAGCTATATTCGAATTAGTTTAAGTTTTAGGTTCTTGGAAAATGAACGGATCTTGACCAAACTTAGTACATATATATTGTATAACCCATATTAAAATACCACACTGCGTTCAACCCCTAATGTCCATTCCTTTGGGGCGGGTGGCCCAAAATCTTTATTTTCGTAAGCGTTTAACACTTTATTTCCATTCTGATTTTAAACAACCTTGAAAGATATTGAAAGAAATATATATCATGATTTCGATAGAAATAAACATGTATTTTAAAGTTAAACTTCTGCGCCAATTGGGCCTGGGAGCGCTTAATATTGTTGTTGCCTATATGAGGTGTATACTAATTGTTTGTATCTTAACCAAACCTGGTGTATAATGACCTTGATTGACCTTTTTAAAGTTCTGTGTGAAATTGAATCTTTAATCTTCATCTCCTCGGGCCGGGGATCCTGATTCTCTTTTCGTAAACGTTTATTTTATTTCCCATTATATGACATGGTGTCAACAAATATAGCGAATATATTAAATATGATCATTATTGAAATGAACAAATATTTCAAAATTTACGTCTTGCACTTACTGGGCCAGGGTACCCTTAATGTCAAGTTTTGCTTATGTATATATAAATTTATATTGATATAAATCAATGTATGTATGAATGTTTGTCCATTAAAGCTGAATAAAAAATACATCCGATCACGATGAAACTTTATTAAATTGTTGGTTGCTCTTACGGAAGGGTTTGTGTGAAAAAGAAATTTGAACATTGACATTCATGGTGGACGGCGGCCCCTATTTTTTCCATTTATATTTGTTATATACAAATTAATTTATGCGTTTGCTACATGGAAAATGAATGGATCTTTTCCAAACTTAATACATACATACTTTATAGCCCATATTAAAATACAATACGTGTTAGTGTCTCGACAAATATCGATTACACATTAAATATGATCCAAAATGAAAAGATCAAATGTTTTAAAATTTACATCTTGCACTAAGTGGGCCAAGGAACTTTTAATGTCATTATTTATCTAGATATATAAAAATTAAAGTATGTCTGTGTGTATGAGTGTGTGCATATCCTTTATAAACTATGAATCCGATCGTCGTGAAACCTTTGGAGATAGTTTAGTACGCTCCCTGGATGATTACTGGCAGCATTGTGTTCTATATTTAACACTCATGGGGCGCCGGGTGCTCAGTGTCAATTTTTGCTTACATGAGCTATAAAATTAGTTTAAGAGTTAGCTACTGTGTAAATTGATGGATCTTAATCAAAGATAATATATAAAATGTATACAGCCAATAATAAAATACCTTATCCTTCGCGGCCAGGGGCACTAAAAGCTTTTTTTTTTTAAACCTATAAGTTTTCATTCCCCATTCGATTATTAATGATCTCGAGAAAAAAATGACAAATATATCCTTATTGTGCAGATTAAAAGGGAAAAGAGTTTCCAACTTTACATTTTTTCAATGAATGGGGCCATAATAAATATTTTTTGCTAATATGAGCAATATAAAAATAATTTTATGCGTTAGCTACTGTGCATATGAAGGGATCTTAACGAAAATTTGTATACACAAACCTGATAGCCCATATTAAAAGGCTATAGGGCACTGAAAAAAAAATGTTACTATCTATAAATATGAATAACAAAGAACTGTTTATTTGGGATGAATCCTTTGATGTAAAACCTATCACAGGAAAAAATAAAATATTAACAGTTAATCGAATATACAATTCAATGTACACGTTTTAAGAATCTAAATTTCATTATTTTCATCTCAGCATCCTTTCCAGTTATGTAGGCTATTAAAATTAGGGATGCGGAATTTAACGATAAATTTCATGATTAATCGGTAAAAAAATTTTAGTAAAATTTAAAATAAGTAGTTTTTATAAGGAGAATAATATTTAAAAATAATAATTGTTTTTACTTTAAAATAATGAAATTTAAATTCATTGATATTAAATTGAACTACTTATATTTAAAGATATCTCTTTAAAATACTGCTATATTTTTTTAATTAAAAACCTAACCCATGGGCATTTTATGAAATTTTAGTTTAATGACGTCATAAATCTAATTCATTTTATTAATTTTTCTTTCATTCATTTATTTCCAGTAACAATTTTAATCATTTTTGGTGCGCCGGCTGGTTTCTAAATATAGTAGCGTCATCGGGATATCAATTGCAAATTATATATATTTATTGAGTATTTTTGGTGCGCAGCTATCTAAAAATAGTAGCGTGACGGACAGGACACACAGACGTGACGTGACAAAACATTGATTGAGAATTATATATATTGATTTTAAATTATATATGCGAGTTATCATTGTTGATCTGTTGTTGTTTTTTTAATTGTAATTTGTAAAGGGTCCCATGATTATGGAGGCCTCGGCCCTCAGGTTTGGATGGGGAAAATGCACAAGGAAAATACAAGTTATGAATATAGGCCGCTTTTTGTTTTGTTTTTTTCCCGGGCCGCTTGTACTCCCCAGTCCACCCGTGCCTTTTTGCTTACAAAATACCATAAATAAAATAAGTTCGTTAACTAGCTTGCAATAGATGCACTTTAGTTCGGCCCATATCATTTAAACCAAAATAAAAACCAAATCTCTGGCTAAACTGTTCAAAATTAAATTCTAAACCTCAAACCGTTTATATGCCTAAGGCTATGTCCCTAACTCTTCCTTTTGGAAAAGCTGACCGTAAAATAGCACTTCTAATTTTAATTTTTAATTTTTTTTTTTATCTTCAAGCTTTTATTATACGATTAGACTCCCATATAATATTCTATCTGGTATTTGTGCCACACAGACCCTGATAATTAAGCAAAAACCAACGTAAGTACATTCACCAACTCCGTTAATTTTGTTTCAATAAGACATGTCGTGTTTCTACTGCTGTAGTTCCGGTCAATAAGACATGTCGTGTTTGTACCGTTGTATTTCCGTCAATAACAAATGTCGTGTTTGTACTGTTGTAGTTCCGGTCAATAAGACATTTTTTGTACTGTTGTAGTTCCGGTCAATGAGACATTTTTGTACTGTTGTAGTTACGGTCAATAAGACATTTTTTGTACTGTTGTAGTTCCGGTCAATAAGACATGTGTTTGTACTGTTGTAGTTCCGGTCAATAAGACATTTTTTTGTACTGTTGTAGTTCCGGTCAATAAGACATGTGTTTGTACTGTTGTAGTTCCGGTCAATAAGACATTTTTTTTACTGTTGTAGTTCCGGTCAATAAGACATGTGTTTGTACTGTTGTAGTTCCGTCAAGAAGACATGACGTGTTTGTACTGTTGTAGTTCCGTCAAGAAGACATGTCGTGTTTGTACTGTTGTAGTTCCAGTCAATAAGACATGTGTTTGTACTGCTGTAGTTCCAGTCAATAAGACATGTGTTTGTACTGTTGTAGTTCCAGTCAATAAGACATGTGTTTGTACTGTTGTAGTTCCGGTCAATGAGACATGTCGTGTTTGTACTGTTGTAGTTCCGGTCAATGAGACATGTGTTTGTACTGTTGTAGTTCCAGGCAATAAGACATGTGTTTGTACTATTGTAGTTCCGGTCAATGAGACATGTCCTGTTTGTACTGTTGTAGTTCCCGGTCAATAAGACATGTCGTGTTTGTACTGTTGTAGTTCCAGTCAATAAGACATGTGTGTGTACTTCTGTAGTTCCAGGCAATAAGACATGTGTTTGTACTGTTGTAGTTCCAGTCAATAAGACATGTGTTTGTACTGTTGTAGTTCCGGTCAATGAGACATGTCGTGTTTGTACTGTTGTAGTTCCGGTCAATGAGACATGTCGTGTTAGTACTGTTGTAGTTCCGGTCAATGAGACATGTCGTGTTTGTACTGTTGTAGTTCCAGTCAATAAGACATGTGTTTGTACTGTTGTAGTTCCAGTCAATAAGACATGTGTTTGTACTGGTGTAGTTCCAGTCAATAAGACATGTGTTTGTACTGTTGTAGTTCCGGTCAATAAGACATGTCGTGTTTGTACTGCTGTAGTTCCGTGCCTAAATCTCATTTTCCATTTTTTGTACACTAACAAAATACATTAGGGAAGTGAATAATTCATGTGAATTTGAAAAATAGGTCGGCTAATCCAATATGTCGACTTCTGTTCTTAAAATTGGTGTTCATTCTTCATTTTAACGTATTTTGAAGAAAAGTTTTGAAGCAGTATGGCTGGTATGATCTGGGAAATGAATGTACGTGTCATTTTCTTGTGTATTTTTTGTAAGAAAACAATAATAAATTTTGATAATAATTACTAATCAATTGTCAATTTTTTTAGGTTGTGTTCGCATCGAAAATATATGAACTTGAAACGTAATTAAATAAAATAGGTTGAGTTTTAAACAAAAGACATTACCTCGTACCAAAGTCCATATTTACATTTAAATTTAGCAAAACGTAAAAAAATTAAATCATTCAATTTAATACGGCTTCTTGGGTTTTAAAAGTGTTGGGGTGCAGTGGGTAGGCACAGAGGCGTCACTAGGTGTGGTGTCGCCCGGGGAGGTAGCTCATGGTGTCACCCGGGGCAGTAGCTCATTGTGTCACCCTCTCACGACTTAACCCACAGAACTCCTCCGCGATTGCCAATGCCAAATAACGGGAACATACAGAATTTTACATTTTGATGTCACCCCCTGATGGTGTCACCCGGGGTGGCCAACTCCCACAGCTCCACCCCCCCCCCTTAGTGACGCAACTAGATAGGCAAACATGCAAGCTTGTATTTATATGTCGAAGAGAAGAGGGGTAATGAACTCAGATTTCTATTTATTACGATGACCTGCACGCTGATGTTGTGCTCAATCGTCTCGTATTCATTTAAAACTTTTAGAGCAGTCTGCCTGCTATGTGCGTACCGTCCGGTCTTTTCTCGAAGATCCGGTCATTTGTGTGGCACCGAGTCGTTTCTCTGACATCCGGGCATTTATTTATTATTATGTTACGCTTAAATATCGCAGCACCCATCTGCGCGGCTGGGCTCGCCGCGCTTTACACAAATTTTAAACAACTTGAAAAAAGACGACATTACACACAAAGTCTCCCAAAACATTAGACAACATTATTGTAACAGTATCAGGCCCACAAAAATTACCCAGATCAGCGCACCGTGTGTGACACCCTTACATGTATTCAACATTTATGTTAACATCCAGTCATTTGCTTTAACTTGGGTCATTTCTATAACACCTGGTAATTAGTGTACTATTCTGTCATTTGTGTAGCATGCTGTCATTTGTGTAGCATGCTGTCATTTGTGAATTAAACTGTTAGTCACATACCATCCAGGATGACATGCATGTGCCATCATGTCATTTGTGTAGCATGCTGTCATTTGTGTATTAAACTGCTATATCCATACCATCCAGTATGACATGTATGCATGGGCCATCCAGTAATCATCGTACCATGATTAAATTAGTGAAGCCTCCTAATTTTGCTAAAAACTGAGATATTTACCCCAAAATCTCACTGGACATTAAAAAAACACAAAAAACTTTAAGATAACAGCAAAAAACTCTCAAATATTAAAAGTTGCCCTCAAATGACCCTACAGAGTGAAGCAGGTCCCCTATCGACCCCTGTTGACAAAACGTCCGTGAAGGTCATCGCCTGACCAACAGTATCGTGTCCAGGCAAGTCACACTCACCCCCAATGCAGCCCCGTGCGCACGCCTTATGATACAACTCCTTAAATTATAATTGACGCGGTCACCAGGGTAACCGTTCCGTGATTAGGATCCGTTAACTTAACGGGATATACACGGGATGGGGGTTGTGGGGATAAAGGTTATGGTGTGTGTATGGATGGGGGTAGAGGTTATGGTATGTGTGGATGGGGGATAGAGATTATGGTTTTTGGGGATGAGGGGTAGAGATTATGGTTTTGGGGGATGAGGGGTAGAGATTATGGTTTTTGGAGATGAGGGGTAGAGATTATGGTTTTCTGGGGATGAGGGGTAGAGATTATGGTGTTTGGGGATGAGGGGTAGAGATTATGGCGTTTTGGGATGAGGGGTAGAGATTATGGTTTTTGGGGCTGAGGTGTAGAGATTATGGTGTTTTGGGATGAGGGGTAGAGATTATGGTTTTTGGGGATGAGGGGTAGAGATTATGGTGTTTGGGGATGAGGGGTAGAGATTATGGTGTGTGTGTATGGGAGGGTAGAGGTTATGGTATGTGGGGATGGGAGGGTAGAAATTATGGTGTGTGGGGATGGGAGGGTAGATGTTATAGTGAGAGGGAATGGGAGGGTAGATGTTTTAGTGAGAGGATGGGAGGGTAGAGATTATGATGTGTGGGGATGGGAGGGTAGAGGTTATGGTGAGAGGGAATTTGGAGGGTAGAGGTTATGGTGTGTGGGGATGGGAGGGTAGAAATTATGGTGTGGGGATGGGAGGCTAGATATTATAGTGAGAGGGAATGGGAGGGTAGATGTTATATTGAGAGGGAATGGGAGGGTAGATGTTATGATGTGTGGGGATGGGAGGGTATAAATTATGGTGTGGGGATGGGAGGGTAGAGATTATGGTGTTTGTGGATGGGAGGGTAGATTTAAATGTAATGGTGTGAGGGAAGTGAGGAAGGGTCTGCCTTGCGATTCTTTTCGCGTATTCTTTAAGGAATTGTTCCTCATACATTTTAGAAGTTGGGTGGTGCCATGGTTGAAATAATATACAGGATGGAGAAAAAGAGTAGATCGTATGAGGTTCGTGGAGAAAAAAAAAGTTTGGGGTGGGGGGGTAGGATTCTAAATTGATCGAGAGGGGG
>MUZC01003009.1:256321-268998 GCA_002072015.1 Radix auricularia
TTTTTTTTTTTTTTTTAAAATCCAAAGAATTGAAGTGTGCTCTCCACGTCTAAGCAACTTCCGGCCCTCCTTAGTGATCGTCCCACTTCGCATTTTTTTATAGGTATAATCAGCTGATGGTTTCTATTCATTAGAATATGTATCATTCACTCTGATTAACTAAAAAATGCCCCCCCCCCCCGAATATGAACGGATCAGCTACAAAGAGAGAGAAAAAATAGGGGGAGTGGGGCAGGGAATCGGACGGCAAAAACAAACGAAAAATACAATAAATAAATACAAATATCTAAAAAAGTAAAACCTAAAAAAGCCCAGAGAGAGAAAAGGGATGCCACTTGTGTAATACTCCAGCTTCAATCCATCGAGGAAAGACAACCGGGGTATAATGACGGTCTTGACCGGGGCTACACTTCCCGAGCGGAGCGTGCCAAGGGAGACTACCCGTGTTAAATAACGGGCCCCTTGAAAACCGCTAAACGATGCAAAGTAAAGAGGCTGTCTGCGGGAAAACTATGAATTTTTGAAGTAAAAACCCCCGAGATTGCCATGTTTATTTATGATTTATTTCGGGCCTCACGCGTTTTTCAATGGTTTCCACCGCAAATGAAACGTCCCCCAGTTTGAATAATGGAATAGGGCGGGGATGGGGGGAAGGGGGCCTTGAAGAACGGATGGGGCCCCCCAGCCCATGTTTACCTCCCCAAACCACCTCTTCAGATCCCCTCAACCCCCCTCTCCCGTAGCCCTAGTGCATCTGTGCCGGTAATAGCTAAAATAACCGGGTATGTAACAGATGTATCAGATTGTTCCTACCACTTTGATTTGCGTGCGGTCTGTCTTGGCTTTTTATCAATAAAACAGCAGAGATCACCAAATAAATCTGGTTTTCCTTTTTGGTTGATATAGAATTCTTAGGGTCAAGGTCAGGTTTAACCCCCCCCCCCCAAAAAAAAAAAAATAAAAAAATTAACCATAATATGTTGTTACGTTTCTATAATAACTACTTCCAAAGTCATTTGAATATTAATAACAGCAATAACTTGTCAGATTTTGAAAATGTTGTCCCCAAATTTTCAGATCGTAAATTGAAAAAAAAGGGAAAAATATTAAAAAAATAATTAGTGTTTTTAAATGCCTTTTCTTTAAAAAAATTTTAAACCTTTAAAACAGGCATAAACACTGTTTAATATATTTTAACATTTATAAAGCATCATAAACAATTTTGGAGACGAAGCATTGTTAAAAAGAATGCTATCTGTTCAATAACATTAAACATCTTAAATAACCCCCATAGGACTAAATGATAACCAACTTATTTAGAACCATCACAAAAAACAAAAAAACAAAAAAATTGAAGATGAATTAGGACTTCACAAAAATGTCCCCCAAACGATAGCTCTGGAATTGTCACAAAGGTCTGCTGCACACCACGTGATAGGAAGTGGCCCAAGTCAGATGTTACGGAGTGGGGTAGGGGGGCGGGTGTGGCATCATATTGAAGAAATTTGAATCCTATTTATGAATTCCGCCACTTCAATTCTCGCTTTTATATTTTGTCTGCTTTCTGTTCGTATAGCTGGCTACTCAATCGATTTATGCAAATCCAGACAAGAAGAAAACTTTTTGAAAGGTTTTAGGGTTTGTTTTGCTGGAGAGGGGGGCGTGCGATGGGCTGTGGGGGGAGGGGAGCGGGGTCGCCCACAGGATTACGTTTCTAATGGGCATGCATCTAACAACGATGATGATGATGAAGATATTGGCTAACGGGCGCTTGTTTAAATGGGGTCGCCATAAGACCAGGCAGAAGATGACAGAGTAGAGCCGGGGCGAATGATGGCTTTAAAGTGAGAGGGAGATTCGCTCCAAAAATGTCGACTTTAAAAAAAAAAAGAAAAAAAAAGATAGAAGTGGTGCAGTTGTATTGGCATTGCTTAGAGATTGGAGTGTTTCACATGAAAAGTTACAATCCCGAAATGTATGTTTTAGATGTCTCGGTTAAATAAAGTTACGGTCTTATTCATCCAATGATCACCGAACGTTCGCATTGTTTGATATATCTTCAATTTTTAAATAGACGTCTTTTGAATTTATTATTTTATTAATTTTAAAATCACATTAATATTAGGAAGTTTACAAGAAAGTTAGAATAAAAACATTCAATGTTCAACTATGGACAGTTATTAATTCCCAGTTATCAGTTGTAAAGTAAGTTGTGCCCACATGAATAGTCATGACGTAGTTTGATCTATTGAAAGACTGAGTCAAAATTAAATGTTGAAACTACATTTCACGGCAGTACTTGTATATATTAGGGCAGAACTTTAAATGATTCCGCGCACCAGTGGTTATCGGTTATTAGCATGACTTTCATTATTAGGAGTATGAGAAGTACACACCGTTTTCATTATATGTTTGAGGGTACATATAATTGGAAGTTTGTTTGTTTGTTGTTGTTTTTTTCGTTTTTTAAAAAGTTTTTGAAGCCAGCAAAGCAAATAAAAAGGAAAGTTTGTTCTAAAACACTCTACACATTCCAGTTGCTAGTGTATTTACCTATATGACATAACGCATTTTTTTGTTTTTTTCCGGGTCGTTGTTACAATAGACGTACTTCTTGTATCGTTGTTTTCACATATTGATGCCTTCATCAGCACTTGTAAATAGTTATCCGTGTTACCCTTTAAATGTGCAAGAATTAAAATACATTTAAACTGTATCAAGTGGCTTGAGACTAATGTGCTCAATGGAACAAAAGCCACTTAACTATATACCAGAACCAGATGTTCCCTAAATCCGGCCCATGGGCCCAATACGGCCCGTGTTTTAATCTCAACTGGCCCCGGGCCTCAACTTAGCTAATTGACTAGTGCAGTTTTTTTTGTTTTGTTTTTTTACTGTTGCGAAAATGTTATATATATAACAAATGCGGACATTATGTGCTTTTAGTGTACAAAGTACGATGACGTCAAATGCTGGGAAAAATCGATGACGTTTTCTTGGTTATCAATGGGGATATTGATAAAGAGAAGCTGATGAAGTTATGTACTATGCGTAAGAAATTCGATGACGTAATTTTTTAAAAAATCATTTCCATCTCGTTAGCTGAAATGAAAATAGCGTTTGTTATGTAAAATTTCAAGTTAAATTTGACACCACAAGTTTTGATGCAATATTTTCGGCTCTGGTCATAATTAAAGAAATTTTATTTATTGTAAAGTACGTAGTATAAATTAAATATCTCTGTTCTAAAACTTTGGGTATTATTAATCTAATTTTAGTTATTTCCAAAAATGGGAATTAATATTTAGAAAGACAAAATATCATTAAATAGCTAGTGACTACAGATTTCCCTTTATCTACACCTCTGCCTTCGTGTATACGTCACTGGTGTCCCTAATAGTAATTTTTTAAAACAAATATTTCCCCCATCATTCACGACAGCACCATTAATCGCCCGCATGCAAGAACAAACACAAGTTTTCTTTCTCCCGTATTCGGGCGTGGAATGGGTTGCCTGCAGAAACCAGGAAAGCAAACACTTTATCATCATTTATAACTCTAAAAAGAATACAGGACTAAACACAAGCCATAGATATTCGTAGGACGCAATAATCGTCTGTACAGAAGGAGCGTCTGTCAAATATAAGATAAGATAAGATGAACTAATAAAAAAGTTGTTTATTTCAAAACAATAAATATATGCACTTTGCAGCAAATAAAAACTGCTTTAAATAATGAAGCTGATAACTACAAGAATAAACAAGCACCAATGTCGTAATATTTATCATTGGACGCATTTTGAGAGCTTTAGGGGCCGCCCATAAATGACGTCACGGGAGTTTTGCCGACTTTCAGCCCTTCCCCCTTTTGTCACATTTCGTCACAAAAACACAAACTTATAACGTCACAAAGCTTTGGAAATCCTTCCCCCCACACACACACTTGTCGTATTTTCTCATTTAAAATTAGCATGTTTCAAATTATTTTTGTGATATTTTAGAATGTATTTAGTGTAAGTCTGCACTCTAATATCGTAACACACGTGAAGCCATGTTAAAATGCATTACATTAATTGCAAAAAATGAAATATTCAAATGGAACTTTTATTTTAAGTTGCGCGTTGTTTTTTTTTTTTTTTTTTTTTTTTTTTTTTGATGTGACGTCACATTTCTTAAACACCTCCCTCCCCCTTGTCGTGTCACACATCGTCAAAAATGTATGCCACCCCCTCCTCTTGTTTTTTCTTTATGAACGTGACGTCATTTATTGACGGGCCCTTAAATAGGAACTATTGATGTTTAATTTAAATTTCCTGAAATTCTCAGCACTTAAATTGACACTTTAAAAATAGAATTTGATTTAAAACTGAAATATTTTTTTTTTCATGTATAAAGAAACAAGTTTAATTTATTTTCTTTTTAAATCCTTTATATTAACTTGTGGTGTCTGAGCCGGGCGGTCGGGCGACCGACCGATAGACCGTGCGACCTTACCGAAAAAACTTTGGATCGATTTTAACCCACTTTCCCGTAAGCTAGTGAGCTGAAATTTTGCAGACAGACTCATGCCAATGATAAAAATAATGTATCGAAATTTCAAATCGATCGAATGGACAATAATTGAATTTTTGAATTTTTAAATTATTTTTATTTATCTCTTTATATCATGCTAATTTTTTGAGAAAGAGTGTTGTGGTGCGTAATATGTTCAACAACCTTCCATATCGCGCAATAAGGTGCGCATTACATTGACAATACTTTTTAAATATATATTTACGATCGGTGCGCATTATATTAAACACGTTTTACGAGACATAACTAGAATTTTGTATTTCGGATTGTTTTGCCCTGCGTGTTATAATGAACATCCTTATAGTTATGTCTCGTTTATAAAGGATTTTTTTTTTGTAGATCATTTTTTGTAGATATCACAGGGGAAAAAGAGGTCGTTTTATGTGTGTGTGTGTGTGTGTGTGTGTGTGTGTGTGTGTGTGTGTGTGTGTGTGTGCGTGCGCGCGCGTGTGTGTGTTTGTTTGTTAAATTCTGTGATCCATAAATAGAATTAGATTAGCCATAATGTTGTATCAGTTATTTTGTTGATGTCATTGTTGGCTTAGATTAGACTGAACACGTTTTTAAGAGAAACACACTTTTCCAGCGCGCCCTTCTGCGCACCATCAACACAGACAATTGTCTCCGCTGGCACTAATAGCTACCCCGACACAACGTGAACATGCACGATACAAAACACATCCGCCAACAAATATTTTCTGCCTCGGTATAACGGGCACGTATCCTGAGCTAGGGCCGTGATTCGTATTTTAGGGTGGGTTTTTTTTTAATAAATATTTTTCTAAAAGCTTTGGGAGGGGTGAATGCGGGTTGGCGGTGGTGGATGGCCTAATCTTTTATCTCCGCCCATGTATGAACTCAAGTTATTATCGCCTCCCCTGGATTTTTGCACGTCACCAAACACCCGCCATTATATTCCTAAAACCTCTGTTTAATTAGTGACAAAAGAGGGGGGGGAGAGAATAAAGCCAAGTAGATTTAAGTGAATTGAAAGCGAGCGATGACGTCGGCTCATGAAAGGGGAGAGTACTCTAAAACTGTAATGTTTTCCTTTTTTCTCAGGTCCCAACATGTATTTTACATTCCGAGGGCCGGTGCAATTGAACACCGTTATGTTAATGAGTGTTTGAAAAAAAATATGCCCTCGTCATAATACCCGTTCACTCCTAACCCCCCTGCCCCCCTCCCCCTCCGCTCGTTAATTCCCCTTTTTATTAGTGATCGTGAAACACAGGAAGTGTTTTAGATAATTCCTTTAGATACAGTCCACTCTGGTGTTTTTTCCCTGACAGTTTTTTTAATGCTTTATCCAATTGAATAAATTGGATTTTCATTGCATCGTCACAACGTGTTTGGTTTTTTTTTTCGGACCGGGGCTCAATCTAAACGTAATTTCCTCATCCCTCCACCCCTCCCCTCCTAAACACTGGTGGAAAAAAAACGACCAGAACATATTGCTTTGTTGTTGTACGTCGCAATTTTAGGACAGAACAAATTTTGTAATTATTTTCTGAGGGGCCACCCCTCCCACTCTCTCTCTCTCTCTCTCTCTCTCTCTCTCGCTCTCGCTCTCTCTCTCTCTCGCTCTCTCTCTCTCTCGCTCTCGCTCTCTCTCTCTCTCTCTCTCTCTCTTCTTGTGAATATCTGACGCTTGATTTCAATCTGTGTCCGCCACGCGCGAGATTCGGCGCTTATTCAATTAAAGGCCGCTTTAGCAAACTTGTGCTGTTGTTTTTTCCCCAGCATGTCGACAAAACTTGTTGCTGTGGTTTTCATTTATTATTTTGTTTTTACAATAGTGCATCGTATCGTTTATGGTCACATCCAGACACCCCCCTTCTCCGCTAATAACCAAACAAAACAGAAACTGTTTATGCGAGTTAGATCCGCTTTCAGTTTAAATCAATCAACTTTCGTTTTAACAATAAATAGCGATGATCGCCAGCCAATGTCTATAAAATTTTTGTAATTAAAAGCAAATACTGTTGTTACTTCTATGCTTTGAGCGCAACAAAAAATAATAGCTTTAAAAAATGTATTTATAATGATGAGATTGGTTAACAACTTGAGATCAGTCTAGAGCCGTCTTCTCTGTCATACAACTCTAACGACTTCAAGCTCAAATGATAGGCCCTACTTAGGGGGCCCAAAGTTAAAATGCTTGGGGGGGGGATCAACCCTTATTTGGAGAGGTTTAGGCAACTTAAATGTGTCGTTGGGGGAGGGGCGCCATAAATGAGGAGCCTGGCCTTGATCACTGGCTAATGAGACCGTGTTAAAATTGTTTTAGCCGATCAAACATAGATGCAGAAAGAACGCATGCTGGTAACTGATAGACTTTTAATGATGATGTGTCTATCAAATTAGACTGTGTCTCAATTGGAAGATATATTAAACCTGATGAGCTATTAGTTTGTTTTAAAACAGAGCTGGGCAGGAAATTTTTGTTGTTTAACTCTCTTTGCTTTACCATTTTATGTGTGTGTATATATATATATATATATATATATATACATACACGCGGTGGTCTAAGAGTAGCGCGCTGGACTACCGAACCGCTGCAAGAACTCGAGTCGCGAGTTGGAGCTGTGGTACTGGCAAGGCTGTACATTTTGTTGTCTGTTAAAAACATACGTACATTTTTAAAAAATTTTTTTTTTGGTGGTCCCATAACTTTGTGGTCGTAGGGGGTTCAAATGTGTCCATAAGAACTTTCTCGGGGCTTAGTAGACCTTGCCGGGGCCCATCTCCTCTCCAGGTCATCGGAGGACTTTTTATAGCGATAGTTATTCATCAAAATTATTTTACAGTTTTCTAAATTAAAATTTGGAACTTATTCACATACTTTTTTAAATAAAAATTTAAAAAAATAAAAAAATTAGAGATTTATTGTACAAATTTCGGTTTGCCTGAACTAAGCAAAATAATCGACGAATCTGTATGCCTCAAATCCAACAGTGGATCACATCGCAAATAAGGAATTTAAAAAAGTGTAGAATGGGATATGAAAGACAAATATAAATAGCTGAAGGTTTAGACCGAAAATATTCATTAGCGGTACTTAAGAAAAAAACAACCAAAACCAGACAGAATTAACGTGTACAGATGTGTGGACGAACGGAAATGGTCAAAAGATGAAACACTAAAACAACTTTTGACCGCCGGACCATCCCTGCCCCACTATAATGTTTCCCCGAATTCAAATGTGCTTCAAGCTCGACATTGTTTAATTCCCTGATTACCCAAAGGACATTTAAGGAAACCCGTCCAGTCAAAGAAATAATTTGTTGATTTATTTGCTACGATCACTCTCTGCATGATGCACTAAAACCAATAATTGCGTCATTTTATCAACTTTTTAAAATTTATTTTTTAATCTGTCATGTTTATGTTAATCTCAAACTTCATATCTAATAATTCGAGTCCATCTTACAACATCATTATTAAAAAAAAAAACAACCTCTACAGCACCCTTTTCACTGTCCGCAACCCTCCCCCTAACCACACACACTTTTTTCTCCACATTCCCCCCTCTCCCCCCCCCNCCTCCCCCACCCCACCCCCCAACGCCTCTCCACAAACGCGCACACACAAAAACCGCTCAACAAGCCCCAACCCCTTCTTACCTTGAAAATGTCCCGCCTATGATGCATGATTAAATTAATAGATTGCCGAATCAATTTGACATTTGCTAACCGCTCACATTTCCGTTCTGGGTGGGGAAATAATATTCCGTCAAGAAATTAAACGAATCTGTATGCGGCGAAAATATCAAAACCAAATCCTTTTTTTTTTTCAAGCGCGGCCTGCCAAATTTTCAATCGTGCCAAATTCAATTTTGCCTGTCCCCCGTCTCAGCGTTGGATTGGAAGCAATCAAAAAGCTATTATCTTTAAGCAGTGCTTTCAATCACCCACAATAATGTATTGCCTGTTATTTCTTCATAATTGTTTCTATTACTAAATCGGCGAAATTTCGGAGTGTGTGTGTGTGTGCGTTTGTGTTTGTGCGCGTGTTAAGGTCCTCTCCTCTCTGTTCTCCTCTTTTTTGTTTTCTTTTTAAACAGAAACCCATTCCACCCCTAAAACTCACAACCCACAGTGGCGTAACAATGAAAAGAAAAGTTTTCAACGAGGTTGCACAATAAGATTAATAATGTTAATAGGGTGAAATCACGCTTTAAGTTGCCTTCTAATTGATCAGATTTTTTGTTCTATCCCCTCATTATCTCAATTTCATTTTTACAAAAGAGTTGGGTTTTTTTTCCGTTTACTCAAAAGTGTTAGAAATAAAGCATAATTTTTAATGTATATATTTATGAACTACTTTGTTCTCCTCGGTATTTCTCCATTAAAAAATATGAAAATAGCTCCCATTCCCCACCCCACCCCTTTCCGATTCATTTTTTAATCCTCCCATACATCGTCACGCCACTGAAATCCCACCCCCCAATATCCTTATCTCCGCCACCGAAAATCCTCATTTCATGTTTGTTTTTCTCCCCGCCCCCACCACTCCACCCACTTTGTTTTTGCACGCCCCCACCCCACCACCCCATCCCTCCACCCGACGCCCATGCACGTCCCATCGAATACACGTTCATCTTCCAGTTGTCTTTGAAATGCTATCAATTGAGTGTGTAATCTCTCTAAGCGATCATGTTTCAACCCCTGGACTCGTCATTCCAACAACCTGCCCACTCTCCCTTGCCCGGAAATCAGCGGACGTGCAAAATCTGTGACAATTCGGACCTTCCTGCCTAACGCACACAAAAACGAAATTGTACGAAAAACGGGCCCAGGTCCTATTGCCCGTCCCCCGCCCCCCCACCTTCACCTCTTATGTCGACATTGTAACAAGAAATTATTGATCAATTCTTGTCTCGAAATCTTGATGGCCGCACGTTATCAACACGAGGGTGTGGGAGGGGAGGGGAGAGTAAGGGGGTGGGGAGGTTCTTTGCACTGAGATTTTTTTCCAAAAAAAAATTTTTTTTTGAAACGTCGGCCCATCGATAGCCCCACTCCAGTATCCACCAGTGGTCAAGGGGTTTGTCGTGTAGTGGACGGTCGGTTCAAAAGTATGTCCGGTGATGCTGCTTTTTAAAAATCATCTGTTAAATTCACCATCTTGTCTGTCGTTGTCCCGCGGAAAAAAAAACAAAAGTAAAAATGACTTACTTCCCGTGATGCTATCGAACTGAATTTTTGCACATAGACTTTCGCCACCTAAGAATGCATTGTGTCAAAAATTCAAATCAATCGAATGTACTGTTACTAAATAAATGAACATTTAGATCTAGATCATCTCTATGTAGCATGTAAGTGTTTATGCTAGTCTGTCGCGAACATATTCAATACTTTTAGTTATGTCAAATATTATAAAGGATTCATAGTCATAATTTTTTTATATTTTTTGCGAGTTGTTTATTTCTTTCTTAGGTTTGAGCTTCCCAGTGTAAAGTTTTGGTCGGAGCTGTGTGGGAGACAATTGTCCACATGGTAGGAGAGTAGGTTGGATTGACACAAGCGGTGGAGGGAAGAGATTTAAAATATTAACAGGTTCTAACGAGAAAGAACAAGCATTCAAATGGATCAAACATTAAACACCCGAAGTTCTATTTGAAAAGGAACCTAAACTTTTCGCATACCCTGAAAAACGAATGGAATTAACTGTTGCAATAGATAATCCCAGGCAATGTCCCATTTAAGCTTCGCGGCTGCGTGACTGCGCAGATATTAAATCAAACCCGCGCAGCAGATTAGAATTACCGCGCATCAAAGTTTTTGATGAGTATAAAATAATATATGTTTGTGGGGTAAACAATTTTGCACAAAAGATAAATGCTATGCAGCTTTGCAGACTTTTTTTGCACACGTACCAACAAACCTTAGAGAAAAAATTGCCCCACGGTTGTGGGAGCTAAAACTTACCCCAGTTGATAAGAGTTCAAATTTTGTTCTCCCTAACCCCACCCACTTTGTTAATCTGCCTCAAATATTGCAAGCCTCTAAAATTCACTCACCAACACGCACTTCAAGATGATGGTACAGTTGACCAACTTTTAGTCATTTACAGAAGACACGATTTCTTCTTCTTTTTTTTTCTTTTTTATTTTCTTGTAGTCTTTTTTTCCCCCTTCATTTATTATTATTTTTATTTTTTTTTACTAAGCATGTTGACTGGGGCTTGCAGAGTGGAGAAAAAACAACATCAACAATACCTGAATGTAAACCAGTAAATATATGTTCAAAATGTCAACAATATTCAACCAGCAACAAAACTATAATGTAGCCTATAAATCACATCGTTACTAAATGTCAAAGAATCGGATCAACTACAGCCATAAGGATCAACTGCAGGCACAAGGATCAACTACAGGCACAAGGATCAACTACAGGCACAAGGATCAACTACAGACAAAAGGATCAACTACTGACACAAGGATCAACTACAGGCACAAGGATCAACTACAGGCACAAGGATCAACTACA
This sequence comes from Radix auricularia, assembly GCA_002072015.1. NCBI lineage: Eukaryota > Metazoa > Mollusca > Gastropoda > Lymnaeidae > Radix > Radix auricularia. The sequence goes on from MUZC01003009.1 coordinate 267,387, forward strand.
GGCACAAGGATCAACTACAGGCACAAGGATCAACTACAGACACAAGGATCAACTACAGACACAAGGATTAACTACAGACACAAGGATCAACTACAGACACAAGGATCAACTACAAGCACAAAGAGATTAAAATCTAATGTTGAGAGTTTAACATCGTGAGTTATTCGTTTTTTTTAAAATTTGTTCCTTGATGAAGGCGAGACGTTGCTTTTATTATTATTTTTTTTTATGTCTGTGATCGATAACAAGCGCTTAAACAGACATTTCAACAAAACAAGACAAATCCATTTCCATCATTTTCCGTCGCCAACCCTCCCCACTAGTACACCTCACCCCCTCCCCACAAACACTTTATTTTTCTCTCGAGCTACGAATCGTATCGGCTCAAGAAGGGCAAGCCAATTAAGGCCAAATTAAATTCACTTTTCTAATGTCACAAACGCAATGCCGACGTCACGTGACCTTAACGCCAATTTCTGTAAAAGTCACGAGCCCGAGTCTGTCCTCAAGTAATGAGACAATGACCGGAGCTTTACACGGGCACGGGGGCCCTCGGAAAACGCCTCGAAAACTTCGAGACTCGCTTTAATAGGACGCTTTAAGTGTATTGTGATTTCTTTGAAAGTTAAATGTCACCTAGGGAAAAGCGAGTAGCGCCTAGAAGATTCTCATGGCTTGGCGCTTCAGGGGGATTTCAAGGAGGTATTACGATGGAGTCCAGCATTAATGGGGCGGCAATCATTAGGTTAGGAGGAGTCGTGGGGGAGGGGAGGGGATTATTGATCCCCACTTCACTTCCCACGTGAGAAAACATCAATAAGATTTAAGTTTTCTTTTGCTGTTGCGTGGAGTCAACAATTATAGTCAAATCTACCTTGGTTTAGTGAGGGTGGGGGGAAGAGGTGGTCGGGTGGTGGTGGAGGGGGGGGGAGTTAAATAGATTGCACCGAAAGGTGGGGTGGGGTGGATGGTGGTAAGGTTGGGAACGGCAAAGCAGCACTCCAGGACGTTGAATTTGTTTCCTATCTTAAGTGCAAAGGTGGCTTTACGTCGAGACCAGGTGACTTTGGACGATTTAACGCGAAAACTCAATTTGACGGTGTTGTTGTGGAAGAGGTTTCCACTTGTGAGCTGGTGTCGAGTTGGCTTAATGGCGGCTGTAGTAGGAAATAAAGATAGCCATTCTGATTTCATTTATTTATTTTGTCCTTATTGTAAATATGCACACTTATTTTCATTAGAATAAAAATTTCAGGAATATCGAAATGTAAACAAATACAATGCTCCATGCGAACTTTCAAACCCTAAATTTTAATCCTAACATTATAGTGTGACTGTTTAGATTAGAGGAAGCTCCAACATACATTGTGAATCATTCATCCCTTACTTTTCCTCCTCCCACCCCTCTCTCTCTCTCGTTCACCCCCTCTCCCGCTATCTCACTCCCTCTCTCACTCCCCCCTTACTCTCAATCCCTCTCTCTATCTCACTCTCTCTCTTTCCCTCTCTATCTCCGCTCTCTCACTCTCCCTCTCTCGTTCACCCCCTCTCCCGCTCTCTCCCTCTCTCTCTCGTTCACCCCCTCTCCCGCTCTCTCCCTCTCTCTCTCGCT
>MUZC01003009.1:311937-326335 GCA_002072015.1 Radix auricularia
TATAGATTATACAATCATCAGCAAATAACCTAACTTTAGTTCCTGTTGAGATATTGTTGGGTAAGTATTTATATAAATTAAAAATAGTAAGGGACCTAGGACAGTTCCTTGTGGAACTCCTGAGTTAACCTTTATTGGTGTAGATTTAGATCCATTAATTATTACAGTTTGCTCCCTACCCAATAGGAAATCTTGGATCCAGTGATGTAAGGGACCTGAGATTCCAAAGTATTTAAGTTTTTTGAGTAAAGTAAGGTGGTGAACTTTGTCGAATGCTTTTGAGAAGTCTAGTAATATTGGGGGGCGCGGTGGTCAAAGTGTTAGTGCGCTGCGGTACAAAAACAATTCTAAAATAAAAATAAAAATCGGTCACGGGTTCAAACCCCGGTTCTGGCACCCCTACGGGTAGATGATGCTCGTTAAAACCTTGGCTGGTAGTTCATCTAGGAGAAGGAAACTCCGAATACAAATCCTCCGCTGCCTTGCGGCTATACCTGCCTTGCGGGAAAGGCTAAGGGAGTAAACCCTGAAAGAAAATCAGGAATTGGAGCACCTACAGGCGGTCTATACATAAGACTTATGTACATACCGGCAGCTCCTGCGACGCCAATGGCAGCCAAGCTGCATCGACGCAAGTCGTTCCCTTGGTTACACCATTGACGTGGAGAGGGGGGATATGCTGTATGGGCAGCAGCTAATTCTCCATAATACCCGCCCAGGCTTGCATCACCTCTGGAGAGGACACTCCAGCGTCGCCGCAAGGTGTCGACAAAACACGGGAAGCAGCAGTTACCGGTTATAAGCCAAAGCTCAATTGACGTAGAGCTAGGCGCCAGGGGCTGCTTCCGACGGTGGGAGAGACTACCAATGTCTCACTGGACAGCTACCGCCCGCCTCAAACTGGGCAGCCCCCAGTCAAATAGGTGCTATCCCGTCATGGCCTGCCTTCTCCACTGGGTGCGTGGAGATTAGAGTACCACTCAACAAGTGGGCCACTAAGCCCTGCACCAAGAAATACAAAAAAGAAAAAGAAGACCCCAGCTCTTCGAATCGCTAGCTGGAACGTGAGGACTATGTGTCCCGGCATCACTGATGATCTGCAGTCCATAAACGACACACGGAAGACAGGAATAATCGATAGAGAACTTAAAAGGCTAAAGATTGACATAGCATGCCTTCAGGAGACCAGGCTCCCAGACAACGGTTCACTCAAAGAGGCCAATTACACCTTCTTCTGGCAAGGCAGACCGAAAGACGAACCTAGACAGCATGGTGTGGGTTTCGCTGTTAAAAACACTCTTCTACCATCCATTGAACCACCGTCATCAGGCACGGAGAGGATCCTCACTCTAAGACTCAGAACAACTGCGGGCCCAGCAAACATTCTTAGTGTGTATGCCCCAACACTCTATTCAACTCCGGAAGAGAAGGACCAGTTCTATGGAGCATTAGACCAGGCAATAGCCGGCATCCACAAAGACGAGGCAATCTATCTCCTAGGAGATTTCAATGCTAGAGTGGGGAGCGACCACGAAGCCTGGCCCACCTGCCTTGGACTATTTGGAAGAGGAAAGTTAAATGAAAATGGACAAAGGCTTCTGGAATTGTGCTGCTCACGAGGCTTGTGTGTGACCAACACTTTCTTCAAGTGCAAGGATATACATCAAGTATCTTGGAGACACCCTCGATCCCACCAATGGCACCAGCTGGACCTCATTATCACCAGGCGTGCACAACTAGCTAGCGTCCTACTCACTCGCAGCTATCACAGTGCCGACTGTGACACGGATCATTCCCTTGTCGCCAGCAAAGTACGAATAATGAGGAAAAACTCGTACCACACAAAGAAAAAGGGAAGTCCACGCATCAATACCTCCTGCATGAAAGACCCTGCGATAGCGCAGCTGTTCAAAGACAAGGTGAAGGAAAGTCTCTCAAAGATGTCCCCATGCGTCACCATTGACTCCAAATGGACGCAACTGAGAGACACAATCTATACATCCGCAATACAAGCCTTTGGCAAAAAATCTCACAAAAACACGGACTGGTTTGATGAACATTGGGACGAGATGAAACCCGTCACTGAAGCAAAAAGGAAAGCTCTTATGGCTTACAAGGAAAAGCCTACACCTGACAATTTGCATGCTTTAAAAACAGCTAAGTCACTTGCCCAAAAGGTTGCACGTAAATGTGTCAATACCTACTGGCTTAAGCTCTGTTCCAGTATACAATCAGCTGCAGACATGGGCAATGCAAAAGTCATGTACGAAAACATCAAAAAGGCAACGGGCCCCTTGACGTCAAAAGCTGCTCCCCTAAAGTCCAAAAATGGAGAAATTATTCAAGACCAGGCAGCACAGCTAAAACGGTGGGTTGAGCATTATCTGGAATTGTATTCAACAGTTACCACAGTCTCCAGCACCGCTCTAGATGACATCCCAGATATGCCACTCATGGAAGAACTTGATGTCGTGCCCACACAGGAAGAGCTGAGCAAAGCAATTGACAGTCTAGCTTGTGGAAAAGCGCCTGGGAATGATGGAATACCACCAGAGGTTCTAAAGAGTGGCAAGACAGCTTTACTCCAACCATTGCACGAGATTCTGTCCCTCTGCTGGGAACAGGGCTACATCCCCCAAGACCTAAAGGATGCAAATATAGTGACACTATATAAAAACAAAGGTGATAGGAGTGATTGCAATAATTATCGCGGCATTTCACTCCTTAGTATTGTAGGAAAGACCTTTGCCCGCGTTATACTAAAACGTTTACAAAGCCTAGCATCCCGCGTCTATCCAGAATCTCAGTGTGGTTTCCGGTCCGGTCGGTCTACCATAGACATGGTGTTCTCCATACGACAGCTCCAGGAAAAATGCAGAGAGCAGCAGATGCCACTATACATTGCATTTGTGGACCTTACAAAAGCCTTCGACTTAGTCAGTCGCAACGGGCTATTCCAAATACTGGCAAAAATTGGATGTCCCCCTCACCTACTTGCCATCATCAGACAGTTCCATGAAAATATGCTTGGCACAGTACAGTTCGATGGAGCTAAGTCAGAGGCCTTCCCTGTCAGCAGCGGAGTTAAACAAGGTTGTGTACTCGCACCAACACTCTTCGCAATATTCTTCTCTGTACTTCTTCGATACGCATTCAAGGATAGCAGTGAGGGAATCTGGTTACATACCAGAGCTGATGGAGGACTTTTCAACACTGCCCGCCTCCGAGCCAAGACCAAAACGACGGATGTCCTAATTCGAGAGCTACTATTTGCGGATGATGCGGCACTAACAGCACATACAGAATCTGGTTTGCAACAACTCGTGTCAAGCTTCTCCAATGCCTGCAAAGAATTTGGTCTGCAAATCAGCTTGAAAAAGACAAACATCATGGCCCAAGACACTCGACCTCCTCCTACCATAAATATCGATAATGAAAACTTGGAGGTTGTGGACAGCTTCACCTACTTGGGATCCAAGGTCTCCAATACACTGTCCATTGAAGAAGAAATAAACAGCAGAATTGGCAAGGCAGCCGCAACAATGGCTAAACTAAATAAGCGGGTCTGGCAAAACACCAAGCTAACGGAGAAAACCAAACTGTGCGTCTATCGAGCCTGTGTCATCAGTACACTACTATATGGGAGCGAGACATGGACCACTTATACATCACAAGAGCGTAAGCTTAACAGCTTCCATTTGAGATGCTTGCGCCACATCCTTGGTATTAAATGGCAAGAAAAAGTGCCTAATAGTGAGGTACTAACGCGTGCCAATACCCAAAGCATGTTCTCAATTCTTAGTGAAAGACGCCTGAGGTGGCTAGGACATGTCAAAAGAATGAGCCCCGGCCGCATCCCGAAGGATCTCCTATATGGTGAACTTGCTTCAGGAAAGAGGAAAACAGGTCGCCCACGCTTGCGATTTAAAGATGTCTGTCAAAGGGACATGAAAGCAGCCAAAATACATACAAGTGACTGGGAGTGTAAGGCAGAAGACCGATCTACGTGGCGCACAGTTGTCAAAGAGGGCGTCATAGTAGCCGAGGAGCGAAGAATGGAGGAGGCTGCAGACAGAAGAGCTAGGAGAAAGGCCAAAACATTTGGAAGCACAGAACTCGTGTGTAAAAACTGTGGCAAAGACTGTCACTCAAGGATAGGACTGCACAGTCACTCGAGGAAATGCAACCCAACCCATCGGTGATGCACCATCGTCTCGCGAGACGGAAGGATGCCGGATGCCGGATATTTTGCATAAACTTCGAAGAGGATCTGTATTTTCTTCCAACATTTGTGATGGATCAATACAATAGAAATAAATAGCTGCTTCCCTAAAGTCATTAAATCGATCATCTATTTATTTTAGAAGTTTATCCAAGATAGTGAAGTACGTTTCAGATTTTTAACAGTTGGATCATCAGCCATTTCATCTCTACTCAGTTCACCTGCCAAACGTTTATTTTCTGCAATTCGCGTTTCTTTAAATTTTGTTTTTAACATCTAGTTTGGAACAATTTTCGTTTATAAATTATTAGACATCTACTTTCAGAATTTTAAAAAGCTTGATTTCTTTTCATTTCAACAAACTTATTTCTTCCAACATCGATCAATCGTTTTGCAATTGCAATGTCAATACTCTTGCGCTACAAGTGGTTTGATAACATGAAAATATCAACCAACTTTTATATCAATAGCATTAGAAAAAACAGAATGTTTTGTTATTAAAGCAGATAGTCCCATTGCTTCTGCTCCCACACTTCCTTTATGTTATGTCGATGGCCTTAAAATTATATCTTCTAGAATAGCTAGAATAGCAGAGAATGATCCAATAACTGCATCAACTGCATGGTTACGGCCTACGGCTTGCCCATCTTGTATCAAAAAGTCATTTCAGAGTATCTACTGTTGATTCATATTGAGATTTTCGATTTTTTAAAAGAGTATGTAGACGTTGTAAACTAGACGTAAAGAATGCATACAACCTTTTAGCTGTGCCAAAAACAACTGTATATATCACTGTTTACAGACATTGCTTTGAGAGCGACCAAATTCAAAACATGAGAACATAGATGGCATTGTATGAAGGTTTCAAGGCCACTCTTAGTTCAAGACATCACAGATGAGCCAACATATGCCTTTCCTCCTCAGATTGTGGTATCAATGTCTCGCTTTTGTAATATGTAGTTCCACAACATGTCCTGATTTTGAAACTGAACGTAAAATGACATCTTATCAATTTCAAATATATAATGGTCCGTCTAATCGATAATTACAGAAAGTACATGTTCATTATCAATTACTGCCGATAATTCAGATGCAAATGATTGAATTAAATCAATCTGCACATCATGATTTAAATAAATTTCATTTTTCTTTTAAACTCTAGATGACTGTCCAAAGTGTATTCATAGTTGGCTAATAAACTTGTGATTTAACAAACATTTCAAGTATTTCTACAACTAACATCACTAAAGTCTAAAGCAAGAATTTTCTCTGTGTACTCTGAACGGCAAATCTTGTTTTGCTAAAAATCAAGAAAAACGTCACGTTTATAATTCGTTTCAATATTTCTCTATTCTTTTCCACTTAGCGACGCTCCTGACTGACCAAACCAGATATTACAGTTTTGAAATACGATATTTAGCAAGCCAATATTGTCGTATTGCAGTTTAGTGTTGATTAAATTTTTCGTGTTTAGCATTCTTTTTTTTTTTTTTTTTTTTTTTTTGTGTGCTCTGGTTACACCTTTTTAGTGTTCATGAGGGCGTCTCAGGGGGGCGCCATTTTAGACCCAACTGGAGCGCGGGGGGGCGACCCGCCCCCCCCCCGGCCCTATAGCTAAATCCGCCACTGATCCATCCATCCTTTCATCTTCCCATCCATCCTCCCATCCATTAATCCATCCACAAAAACTTTACCCATCGATTCATACATATACCCATCCATCTATTTATCCATTAGATCTCCACCCAAATATAAGTTTTACAATCAAATACATCTTAAGTCAACGTTGTGGATTATTGTTATTATTATACATAGTATTTAAATAGTAGATCTATATGATATCAGTTTTCTCTTTACCTAATAAAAATCATTTTCAACATGTTTCGCTTTTGCGTGTTAATCAGCGTTGATAATTAGGGTCTAGACGTGGAGAATTGTTTGGAAACTTGTAGTGCACAATAAAGTAATCAGTAACATACTTGGCCTAACACTTAAACCACCTAAACCACTCATTGCGTCCATGCGTTTATGTGCCATCGTTTTCTGCACACTGTTGATTTTTTTTGTTTTTGAATCGCATACATTTAAGTACTTTTAATTTTTCCAGTACTTCAGTTTCAGCTCCTATTGAATAATAAACCAACCGTTTCACAAATCAATTTCCTCCCAGCCCGTTGAATTTTCTTTCAATTGTAAGTAAGAATTGAAGAATGTCCGACGCCATTGTCCTGGTGAGTTGTCGCCCCTGGACATCTCCATCCATCTTGCAGCTCCCCATTAAATGACTATTGCAGCGTGTTGAACTAATCCCTCATTGATCCCTCCCCAACCACCATAAACTAGAACGTGAAACGTTATGGCATTTGATAACCAAACCAAGGACATTCATCAACTTTACCCCAGTTTGGGGATGACACCGCCTGGCAATCAACGGGTCCGACCTGAGAATACATCGGTAAATCAAACTCTTCATGCATGAAACTGTCTCTATGTGTGTCTAAAAAAAATTAGAAAATAACAATCATAATAGTAATCAAAATACATGTAATATTATTATTTTTTTTTATTAATTATAATAATTAATGGATTATTAGAAAAGGAGGAAAATTCATGTTGCTATAATATATATGGGAATTTGTAATATTTTTAAATCTTCATAGCATAAAACGTGAAGCGCTATAAAATGCAATACATCTCAAAGTACACCTTTGCTAGATCTAATAAATATTTATTTAAAAAGCTTGAAAATGGAGGTTTAGGTCCAAACCTATTTAATCGAAATGAAAAGTTTTAAAATTAAATGTTTTGAAACCTGGCCTATACCTTACGAAATATTTTAGAGTTTCTGGCGTGAACTTCTATAATTGTTCGGTCATTGTGAGCTGTATGAAGCCAGGATTAATGACAGCTGGTGTGGTTAGCAGTCGGGATTAATGGCAGTTGCTGTGGTTAGCAGCCGGGATTAATGGCAGCTGGGGTGGTACGCAGTCGGGATTGATTGCAGCTGGGGTGGTTAGCAGCGGGATTAATGACAGCTTGGGTGGTAAGCAGCCGGGATTAATGGCAGCTGGGGTGGTAAGCAGTCGGGATTAATGGCAGCTGGGGTGGTTAGCAGTCGGGATTAATGGCGGCTGCGGTGGTTAGCAGTCGGGAATAATGGCGGCTGGGGTTGTTAGCAGCTGGGGTAACATTAAATATGTGTCTTTGGGGATTTATACTTTGATAGAATTCCTCGGCGTACCTCTGCAACAATCACTTAACAAGAAATAAAATACAACGTTCTGCAATAAAATTGTTGTCCGGAAGATGAAAAACTTCGTTTTATGCCATTCTGTTCCGTTATAATTATCGCTATGCGAGGCGCATTTGCTTACACAATCCCTCGTTGTTAAAGCCTCTTAAATTTAACCAAGAAATATTAGCAGCCATTAGAATACCCATTATTACATTTAAATATTATAATATTATAATTTAAATAAATTTCCATCCAGTTACCTGTTTAGATAAATACTACAAAAATTATTTAAAAAACTCTCAGCCGCATTTAAAAAAAGCGATTTTATATCCTTTGGGACAGTAGCCCAATGTATCCAATGATGTAGTATATCTTTTTCACAAAATTATTTTTAAAAAACAGCAACAACAAAAGGCAAATCTACTACATTGACTTAAAAACGTTCTTCAAATCTCCACAGCCAAAGATTAACCAATCAGTAAAGCCAGCCTCCACTAATAAAACGCTTGAGAGGACGTAGAAAAGAATACAGTACAGGGTTTAATATTACTTTTTTTTAATATGACGAGAAATGAAAAGGTGGCATTAACTTTAATAGAGCTCTGGGAATTCCTATTTCTTTGTGAGCAATAAATCATAGATAGATAGATCTTATATATCTACAAGATTTTACCTTAGAAAGTTTTTACTCCCTGCGAAAAGTATACAGTATTGATGATCAACTTTTTATGCTACAACTGTTTGTGCTTTGGGCAATAGCTATGCAGTATTGATGATTGCTGCTCACGGGAGTTGTATCTAGAACCTCCATTAGATGTCATGATCTTAAAGGGCTGTTAGCGCTTACATCCTCTACGCGTACAGACACAAAGCAGGTTAGCATTACAAAAAATTGAAAGAGAATAAACATAAGTCACTTTGTTCATAAATTCAAATTTCGTTTTATCCGTGTCTTAGTGTGTGTGTGTGTGTGTGTGTGTGTGTGTGTGTGTGTGTGTGTGTGTGTGTTTGTCTGATTGACTGTGCGTGCCTGTTAAAATTCTTTTGATGTCTTAGCACTGAAAGCACTCATTTTAAAATCCGAATTTCAGCAAAACTTCTTTGATCCGAGTGTTAAAAATCATTGAAATTCATAAACCCTTTTTTTTTTTTTTTTGAAAAAGATAGCATTGTAAGAGAAGTGCATCAAAGCAATTATTTTTCTTTTTGATGTATATACTAGATGCCCGCGGCGTAGCATACGCCGCAGAGTTGCTATTAAATATTGCAAAGAAGGGGGGTGAACAGACACAAACTACATCACAAAGAAATCAGAACAAAGTGAACGAACCTTGGGGCGGGGATAACTGCCGACGCATTGTTGTTCTGGAAATATGTGCTCTGCGGTTAACTACGGACTTTCCGTAAATTTACGGATGGTTGGTAACCCTGCAATGATGTTCGTAAAGAACGTGGGAAATGAACGGGCACAAACACAATCATTTTAAAAAGTTAAAAAAGGAATATCTTAGCTGGGGATTGAACCTGCGACCTCCGCTTGTAGGCGTATGTAATAACCACTACACTACGAAATATATGTTATTTCGTTCTGAAAGAAGATAGCAATTGACCTCAATTTAACGAATTGTTGGTATCGATTACCCCCCACAATACGCACTAACTTTTCTTGCAATCTGATTAGTCGTTGGGGTCAGACAGCTTGCTTCTTGTTACTTAGTTGATGTCCGGCATGGTTGGAGCATGATGAAAATTATATATATATAGATTTTACAGTCAGTGCAATAATACTGGGGTTAGGGTGAGTAGGGGATATTAGACATAGGACAAATGTATTGCTAGAATCATTTAAGCTCAAGTAAATTAGAAAAAAAAGACTTTCTATCTAGTTTTTAATGACATTGTTCATATATTTTCTTAATGTCACAAGTCAATGTCCGCTATATGAATTCAGTCTGTGTTGTTGTCACCGGGTAAGTTTGCAGGTAGGTTGAGGTCGGCTCTAATAGGCTGGGTCAATAGATAGAGGGGGGGGAGATAAAGGGAGAGATAGAGAGAGAATGGGGGAGAGAATGAGGTAGAGGGAGAGACAGAGAGGTGGAGGGGGATCGGAAGACATAGAGTGAGAGAGGGAGAAAATAAGGAAGAGGGAGAGACAGAGTAAGAGAGGGTTGGAGAGAAAGAGAGGCAGAGACCGAGAGAGATGGGGAAGGAGGGAGGGAGAGAAAGAGGTGGGGAGAGAAAGAGATGCAGAGACAGGGAGGGGCTGAGAGGGAGAGGGAGAAATTAAGAGAAAGGGAGGGAGGGAGGGGGTAAAAAGGGAGAGATGAGAGAGAGATGGAGGGGAAAGCAGGGAATGTGAGAGAATGGGGAGATAGAGCGTGTGAGAAAGAAGGGGTGTGGTGAGAGATGGAAAGAGTAAATAAAGGTGAGAGAGAAGTGTGAGAGATATTACAAAGTGTATTAGTATGAGAAAGATTGGAGTGAAAGAGGGATAGAGTAAATGAGGTGAGAGAGAGGAGGGGGAAAGATAGTTTGTAGGGTGTTAAGACAGCAATCTGCGTCAATTTAGGTTTTAGTTGTGGAATGAGATAAAGACGGGCATTTTTAGCGCATTTTCGAGATGTCGAATGCGCTATTGCACCCGTTTTGTCCGTCCGTCCGTCCGTCATCACCCTTGATCACAGCATCCATAAGTCCTAGACCCATGATGTATATATGTTTTTTGTATGTCCTGACCTGCCATTTGTGCATCAACACTCAGTTACTCGATCCGTTAAAAAAAAACGTTAAAACTACCAAAAAACTTTGCGAATCGAGAGGTAACACTGGCGCAGGGAACGGCCGCCATTGCCGGAAGTCGAATACATCATTTTTCAAGCATTAAAGAGTGGTGCGAAAGCGTGGAAAAGAATTAGTTTTTTTTTTGACGTCATTAGAATATGTGTAAAAGTTTAGAGAGTTTTACGTCATCATTTGTGGTGACTTGTAGTTAGATTAAAGAGAAAATAAAAAATTTTAAAATGTAAAGAAATGACTTTTAAATTTAAAAAAATGTCAAGTATATTCATTACACAAGAAAATTCATAAAAATATGTCTAAAATCTAAACACAATTACTGATAACTACATAATGCTGATATCTAACATAAGTACTGATAGATAATACGAAAATGCGCTAACACGTCCTGAGTTCCAAAAGGGACCAGGCTTAACATGATTTTTTGTTTTGTTATTTGCTAAAAAGCATTTCTTTTTAATTTTTAGTTGTGCTTATTTCGCCAATGTACCAAGATATACTGTCTGACTATTATATTTACAAATTTATTATCGACCATTAAAAAATTCAAATTAAGATTTATTGAACATTCGAGAAATAGTTATTTTTGTTAAAAATAAAAAAATAATTATTATTAAATAAAATACTAATTGAAACTCATTAATAAGTTAATTAATATTTTTTTTAAAGTTCAATAGTTTTAAAATTTATTCGTTTTATCAATCAACAAAATCAATTTATGTTCAGATTTTTTTAGACTAATTAACTCGACATATTTTAAAACTTTTTTGGTTTTTGGAATAAAGTGTTACAAAAATTGTATCATAAATTAAAAAAGAAATTATTTGACATTATCTTAAAGAGCGTATAGCTTGAATTAATTAATTTGAAAAAAAAAGAAGATATTTCTTGTACCTTGCTTGATTAACTAAATTTGCAAATAAGAACAAACGCTATCGACGAGGATGCGAGGGATGACAGTATCATCTGTAGGTTTGAGTCAACAAGGATCCCGCTTGACTTCTTGAAAAAACGTACGAATGAATGCGGATGATTTTTAAAAAAAAATGTATTTCATAGTTGTGGGAATAAGAAAAACACAAAAATAAACAAAAAAGAAATTATATTAAACAAACGTGAAAAAACAAAAACAGTCATATTTTTTGTTGTGCTTCGAAAAAAACTTTTAGCGTGGGATATTATAATGTTTTCTTGCCATGGTGCCAACGTATAGAAATGCCAAGTTCTATAGTTTCACACGGGCGCAGAATATTTTAACGAGTCTCTGGTACATCACCTCCAAACATGAGATCTAAGTAGCAGTAGGAAGAAGGGCAATAGTCACTTATGGTATGGTACCTGCTGAACCTTAAAACATATCTAAGTAGTAGTAGGGAGAAGGGCAATAGTCACTTATGGTATGGTACCTGCTGAACCTTAAAACATGATTAATGGGAGATGATGGGAACAGGAATATTGATGAACAAATGGAGAGAGAGAGAGAGAGAGAGAGAGAGGGGGGGGGCTGGGGAAATTACCGGGAAAACAATTTGTTTAAGGAGAAATCTATAAATTTTTCGATGACTATTTCTGTCCGTGATATGTTATATGTTTGAAAATTTATCATTTATCATGAATCAGTTATTTAAGAAATTTAATAATAAATTATTACTTTTAATTATATTTTTCGTGGCAGTCATGCTAGTGCAAGACCATCAGAGGCTGAAACGACAAACATTATGAGATCATTGATTGCAGGTTGTTTCTACGTGGGAGGAGTGGATAGCCTGGGTGGGGGACTTGCAGTGCATTCTTTGTCTGAAGAGCCGTTTGGTACACAGATCTGATGGCTAATCAGTGGCGGCGTTAGGTAAGCGCGGGGCCTAGTGCCAGCAATGACCCCGCGGGGCCAGAGTACTAGTAAAGATCGCTAAGCACCAGTATGCTATGGTATTTAAAAATATGAAATATCTTGATTATTGTGTAATTTTAATACCGCGTGTCACGTTTTTATTAAATTATTACAAGTTCATTATTTTCTCTGGTCTATAAACAACGGTTTATTCTTATCGAAAAATGACGTGCCGGTTACGACGTGATTTAAAATGCAATTTATTGGCAGTGTGGCAGACATATTGCAAAATAATGCGTTTTGCTAATTGAAAGTGAACTGTGGATGTCGACATGCAGGATACCTTGACCCTAACTTATTACAATAGCGAATCACGTATTATTAGCCATGCGGTAATTAACATTTGACAGACATGCATGTTTTATGACTGTTTTCCACTAATAGATGTCAAGTTCCGTGGTTTATTCTTATGTACAGTTAGTAAACCACTTACCACTCACAGACGAAAGTTCACTTTTCTTGCCTTACTGGTGGAGAGCCACTTTTGCATGCTTTTGATGTGCTCTTGAGATATCTCGTGTGCTCTCAGTTTTTCACCAAGATGCCTCCAATCATTACAACCTTCGTTTGCCAATTTTCCATCGGAAGATGTCCCGTAGAGCTTGCAACAGAAACAATATGCTGCGTCTTTTAATTGAGAGTAACTCAATCATCGTCTGTCCACAAGTTCTCCGTTTGACATCTTTGTGATGTAATGGTTGTTTGAAAAATGCCTGTTTTCTTCGTTTGTCGGATATTCATGGTCATCGGGTAACCTGATTGGCCCTTTTTCAACTAGCAAATCACGTAAAGCACAGGTTAAATTTCCCAATTACTCGGATCGTAGATGTCTTTTGCGATACCTGGGAATAAATTGTTCTCCGCAGAAAAAAAACTTCACTGAAGCCGCTGTCACTGTCGCTAACTTCACAGTGTGGTGACTTCATATCCAATAATGGTGCGGTGGTAGATTCGCAACAATCACTTTCACTTGTATCATTAACAGTGGTCGCTATGGTAGAGTCCACAGCAGCAACCGCAGGACAATCAAAATCTTGTTTATCTGCTTGTTTTGGAAAGTACTTATCCAGTGCTCCCTTTTGACTTCTGTCGAATTCTTCTCTTAGCTTGCGTTTTTTTTAGCTTTTTCTGCGCCTGAGTCATATTTGCGAAATCTATCGCGATCTCTTCCACTCATGTTGATATCGTACAGAGAAATCAGTTTGATGACGCTAATTAATGTTTCCGATCGCACCACTACCGAGGCTCTGCCATTCTGATGACAGTTTTCTAAAAATAACTATTTTAGTAAATCTATTGTGAATGGCGTGTACACAAATAAAGGGGATTGGCTGAATGGTACATCTGACCTATTTTCCGCTAACGGTGTAATGCTTTCAAAGACGTTTAGAGCTACGCTACGGAATTCGACCTTCAAAAAGGATTACAAGAGTGCCTCTTTCGTTTCTTTACAATCGTTTCCAGCATACGTTCTACCATCCACTCTTTGGTTCTACATGTATAGGCTATTAACCAGGACGAGACATGTTCAGGACCGAAAAGCGGGGCCTACCTAAGCGCGGGGCCTGGGGCAGTCGCCCCAGTTGCCACCCTCAAACGCCGCTCCTGTGGCTAATAATAGCATTTATCACATGATCTCTTCGTGCGTTGGTTTTATTTCGGCTGAATGGAAAATTACGATCAGGGCGAAGAGGGGGTGGGTGTGATGCTAGGTTGTTCTGGGGCACATAGCGCGTCCACTTTTTTATTTCAAAAGCCCGAATAGTAACTTACGTGAATGTTATTATTGCATGCGTTCGAATCAGTGTGTCCGACAACAAAATATTGGGATGTGAATGTTAGTTCATTAGAATGATATATTTTTCACAAAATTTCTCTCTATACAATACTTTGAGTAAAGAAACGATCGTCGTTGAGTAGTGGACCCTCCAGTGGGTTTGGTTCTATGTTGATCTTCACTCGAGCAGAATTTCCTGTTTCCTTTTTCCAAAATTAAAATATAAGGTCAAACAATGACATCATTTAATATTTTACGGCGAGAAACACCACTCATTCTTTTAATCTCGAAACCAAAATGATTATGATTTTACATTTATATTTTCATTTTTAAAAGAAATGCTGATTATGTCCATTAGCGTTACAGAATGAGTGACGTGGGCTTTTACATTAGGGGCCGTCCATAAATGACGTCACGCACCTAAGGGGGGGGGGGTCACACTTTTGTGACGATGCGTGACGTGGGGGAGGGAGGGGG
>MUZC01003009.1:328321-345198 GCA_002072015.1 Radix auricularia
TTTTGTGACGACGCGTGACGTAGGGGGGGAGGGGGTAAAAAAATCGGCCAAAATCGCGTGACGTCATTTATGGACGGCCCCTTACATTAAGTGCTCACGGTAATAATAATTAAGTAGTAAAACTTTTTAAAAAGTTCTTTGCACTTTTATAAAAAAGAAAAACACATAAAAATAGTGTTGTGAACTAAAAACAACTTCCTTATGAATAAAATTCACTGTTCTGAACAAAAGCTTGTCGAAAAGTTTTTTTCTCTTTATTTCTTGCATAGCAGCGGCACGAATTTGCTGTGTTAATCCCGAAATTTGTGAGCAATGGAATTAACGTGACTTAAACCATTTCATTATCGCGAAATATTGAATTGCGACTTAACGGGATCGACATATGCGTTATAAAAATATAGTTAGTCGAAACAAATCAATTAATCGATTAAATTTTCCCCGATTAATTGATTTTTTAAACTGTACCAGCCGTAGTTAAACTATATAAGAGAAATACACGTAATTTATGTAAAGTTTGTTCATAACGTATTTTTCATAAAGTTAATTGTTTCCTACGTAGTGCTGTAATCCTTTCTTCCATCAGTTCTCCTCCCCTATTACCTCCTCCAACAATTCTCCACATCACCTCAGTCGAAACGTGAGTTCACATGACATATGTGTAATATTTGTACATATTATTTTTTATTTATTATATTAAGTTTTCATTGTTAAATTATTGTTCATTAGATTTATAAAGTGTTCGTTTAAATCCTACGTCTACGTTGTTTTTATCTGGTTTTCCGTCATATTTTCAGTTTTTAATGTTGTTTCTGTGTGAATGGGAACGGATTAGGCACCTTGCATGTAAACCTTAGTTCGACATACGAAAAATTCAAGATACAAAAGCCACTCCGGAACGGATTAATTTCGCAGTTGTTAATCTTTCTTCAATTTAATACAGTGTACTCATAAAATCAAAGGGGTATTGGGAGGTGTAGGTTGGTCCCCGGGGGCTTATTTTCCCCAGGCCAGCATCGCCCAGGTTATATTCTGGACAGGGGCATATGCTGAGATGTTACACTGGAGGACATTGTTTCAAAAAATGAACTATCTTTGTGGGACTTTATTTTAGGAAGACTTTACTTTGGGATAACGGAAGTAGATAAGGGACATCACTTTGGAAGAAAAAGATGGCTACTTTCTTTCTTATCCCTAAATGCAGGGATTATAAAGCGAGGATAATATAAGTTTTAAAATAGAATTTTTCTTTTTATTGCTTACTTTTTAACGGGGATAATGTTTTCATTGTAAACGCTGTAAGCATGATTCCCAGGCAGGTCATAAGGCAGCAACAAATACCACCTTCAAACCACATCAGCCAGGGCGCCCAGGGCCAGGCTCATTCAATCAGACCTCAATCCTCCATTGGTTTTGAGCCTGTATCAGTAATTAAAACAGTTGCGAACGAGACCAATACATTCAGTTGTCCTTTAACTAAAATCTCCCTTAGTGAAAAAGATTTTGATGATGCAACCAATGGCAATGGTGATTTAAAAGCAGACATGAGTATGAGTGAGAGAGAAATTTTCAATGCTGAAATCCAAGAGGATAAAGATGGTGATAAAAATAATAAAATCAAAGACAATGATGAATTAACTTTATTTTTACCAAAGTCAGATATTGGTGATTCTAGTGAAAGAGAATTGTCTTTAATATCAAACAAGTGCACCCAACAAAATAACACCACTGGAACTTTAATGGATTCAATTAATGAACCTCAAAATGTAACTTTTGATAGCAGTGCCAATAATTGTAGCAGCAGGAGACCTTTTGACACTGCATGTTGTAGTCCTAGTAGTAGTAATAGTACTACTACAACTACAATTGCAGAAAATATAATCATCACTGAGAAAAGTTGTCACAAAGAAAATAAAAGTAATTATTTGATTCCTCCAATCAGTTTTGAGAAAGAGTTGAGTGAAGATGATTGTCTTAGAAATACTCTACTCACAGCAGAGTCGAATGCAGCACAGATAAAATGTCTTCATCCTTTAGTTGAAGAAAATACATTTATTAATGATGATAATGGAAATACAACTGAAAATGTAAATAACAAAGCGGTATCTAGTAATGGGCCAGTGTTAAACAGTTTTGAAATGGAGACTGAAATGGAGTTTAAGTTAATGGAGTATAATGACATTCAAAAATTAAAAGTTAAAAATGACGAAGAGGTATTCATAAGTTCAACTCTAAATGACAGTATCAGACATGGAATACCTGAAAGTAAGCATTCAGATTTCTTAACAAAAAATGACAACTGTTTGGCTTTAAATTTACAAAACTCATTGAGTGGCAACTTGGAAATAAAGGAGCCATTATTACTGACACATCCTGAATTAAACAGACATTCTTATCAAGAGGTAGGCATCTGTTTATGATAAACGTCTGAAAACTTCTGTGTGGATAATACATTATCCATTTATTATAAGTTATACATATTATATATAAATATATTTATATAAATGGTTTTAGTTCTAGGAATGAGTGAAATACAGAAAACACCAGTTACACTGGTGATAGTAAAATGGGCTTGAAGATGAAATTTATATTCAGAATTAATATGATTTTACACTATAGGCATAGGTAATTTTTTTTCTGCAAGAAAAATTTTACACGTTATTTTTTCAAAAGATGGCTAATGAACAACATACTTTAAGATAGAAAAAAATCATTAGCTATTAGCAATGTTCACTTTAATATGCGCAGCAGAGAAGAATTATCGTGCAGCAAATTTTGATAAGGATAATATGTCATCTTTGTACAAGTTTGCACAAAAAATTGCTGCTGTGCAACTTTTCACATGAGTTTGTTATTTTGCTTATGGACAACAAATCTGAGAGGTAACATTGTCTACTAGATTTTCTGTAATAAATCAACACAATTTATGTCCATTTTTTTTTGCCAACAATTATATCATAATAAAATTTGCTATGATTTAAAGATACTTTGATTGCAAGGAGATTTTTTTACTCAAGTTGCATTGCCATTTTACAGAGAAAGGGGCAAGTATTTCAGGCTTTCGAGTTGACTTCCTCACAAAATGACCCAGAAATGAACATGCTAAACACAGAAAGTACTGTTGCTAATGACTTAAGGTTTGTTCTATTTATATTTAAAGTAGATTACTAATAACAAATTTGATGTATATTTTTGAAAATATAATTAAAGTAATATAATTTATATTTTATTAATACCTGCAGAGTTCTTTGTGTGATATAAGCTTGAAATTAAAATCTTAATATTGCGAAAAATACCAAGTGTTAAAGTTTGTGGTTTTCAGTTTGAATGATAATGTTAATTTGTTAATTGAATTCGTCATTTTGATTTATATAAATTTATTACATTTCATCGACAGGTACAGCCTAACCACTACATCTGTGCCAAGTATTTTTGCAAGTGCTTGTAGAGAATTTCAAGGCAAATATGCAGACAATTTTCTCAGAGGATGTAAGTGGTAAGGCTTTTTCATTAAATATAAAACCATCTAATGCATGTTCAGAGGAAAATAATTGTATACTTTAAAAAAACTAATTTTTTTTAACATCATAGAAGGTAGCAAGACTGTCAAGACTGAAATTTAGTATGTGCCATGTATTCAAAACAAATAAGATTTATATTGATCAAGAAAAGCATCTCATTTAATATTTAAAATTAATCAACAATGAAGAATACAAATTTCTCTCAGGTCTCCAGATGGAAACTGTGTGCTAACTAACAGTAATGACAACTGTCTGCGTGTATTTCAACCATTTGAGACTATCAACCAAAACAGAAGTGACATGGAGATGGTTAGACTTCCTATTTCTTTACACATACAATTTTAAGTTTATGGAATTTTAAACCATGTAAAATATTATTTATCATCTTAGATATACAGACGCTCCTTCTATGCAGAAGATAATTGCGTCCACAGACCATGACAGATGATCTGTTGGCAAGTGATGCAACGGTCACAGGCCACGGCTATAAGGGTTCCACGCATTACCCAGCCGCCTAACTATTGTCTAGTTAAGTACCCATTCAGAGCTGGGTGACTCGGGGACTCCTTAGGCCCCGGGAACAAATCCTCCCCTTCGCATGGATTTGAACTTGTGACCATCGTACGCCAGTCGGGGGCGCTACCACTCAAAAAATTCTACAATAAATATTAATTATTATTTTAAATTGAGCATCAAGCAAAAATTATTTTTGTTTAAATCAAAATTAACATGGTCTACTAATTGCATTAATCAGTTGTTTAATACTCTCTAGAAATTAAAATGGTTTTAAAGTGCAATAATTAAATATTACACATCTGTTTTTTTAAAAAAACTTGTAATGATTTATGAAAAAATGGAGAAAAAAACAACTTAAAACAACTCTATCCAATAACTTGTTTTGAATTACCTCAGGTTAGCAAAGTTGTCATGAAAGAGAGTGGTCAGATTTATGATTTTGTTTGGCAGCCAAGGATGTCTTTGTGGCAGCCCGAATTCTGCAGGTAAAATTGTTTCAATAACTCTATAAGTAAGAAACAATTTATTATTTCTGATCCTGCCTGTTTGATTAAAAATTTTTTAGAAAACTTTTATATAAAATAAGGTTTTTAATGGTTATCTAGTTTTCAGATAAGGACTGGTCCCGTTTAATCAGGACTGGTTAACCGCAAATTCAATAAGCCCGTTTAAGCTTATTACCCGAGCTTTGTTTTTGTTATGTTATGGTTCAGATGCAGGGCAGCATATGAGACTAATAAAGCGAGCGACGGTGACTTCAAATTGCTTTTTCCATATTTCGGTACATAAATAAAAAATATACACAATATTCCTCTGGAGAAGTCAAATATTTTTTAAAGAAGCCCCAACAATCAAAATAGTACATGAGCTTAACTTTCTTTAGAAATATTCTATTTTGGCTAAAATTTGCCGTAACATAATGAAATAGAAAATTTACAGCTACCGGAATCTATCTTACGTAAAAGAAATAAATCAAAATTATGCTTTAAAATTTAAATTCATTTTTTTAAAAAGTGCAAATTTGTTTTTTGTTTTTGCTTACTATTTACATAATATTTTATTTATTTCAGAGTTGCTTCCACCTGTACTGGCATCCCCATTCACATGTGGGACACCACCACAGGAAACATTGTGGCAAACTATAGAGCATATGATCAGTACGACGAAGTGACTGCTGCTTACAGTTTGTCCTTTTCTTTGGATGGTAGCAAAATTTATGCTGGTTATAACAAAGCCATCAGAATTTTTGACACTGAATATCCTGTCAGATCTTGCAAGCTGGTTAAGACATTTAGTAAGTTTTAAAAATTACTTCAATACTCTTGCCACTCTTTGAAAAATAGTTTTAAAACAATTGTCCATAAGATGTGAATTGAGTTTTTTCTTCTTATGATCAGAAATGTCTTCAAACAAGGCTTGCAATTATTAATTAATTCTAAAATAAGCCATTAGCGGTAGATTTTTCCAGTGTTTTATGTCATTAAAAATTTAGGTGTAAAATAACTATATACTTATTTTATTAATAATTTAACTATTTTTCCTTAAAAGCAATTAAAATGTTATTTAACTTTTAATGCTGTCTCTGTTTCCCTTAGGACATCATTAAGATTATCTTATCTTAGAAATACAGACGCTCCTTCTATGCAGAAGATAATTGCGTCCACAGACCATGAGAGATGATCTGTTGGCAAGTGATGCAGCGGTCACAGGCCACGGCTATAGGGGTTCCACGCATTACCCCAGCCGCCTAACTATTGTCTAGTTAGGTACCCATTCGGAGCTGGGTGACTCGGGGACTCCTCAGGCCCCGAGAACAAATCCTCACTTTCGTGTGGATTCGAACTCGTGACCATCGGTATGACAGTCGAGAGCGCTACCTCTCGACCACCACGATTAAAATTATTAAATAACATTATTATTTTAGTTATTATTATTATTACTATTAATATTATTTTAGTTAAACTATGTCATGTTCTCAAATGATTTTTTAAAGTCATGTGATCTTTTTTAATCAAAGACACACAGAAAAAAGATGGCCAGACGGGAATAATATCTTGTTTCACCCATAGCCCAAACAGAGATGGCCTGTATGTGGCAGGGTCATACAGCAGGCACAGTAAGTTATGAATTCAGTCAAAGAAAAGTTTTTGAACCATGGTTTGTGGAAGATATTACTCAGCAAAATTTAAAAGAAAAACAACAACACACTGTCTTTTTGACTATGATGAATGGAAGGCATGAATTTAATTCTAACATAAGTCTTATTTTTTTTCATGAGAACCCTATTTGATAAATTCCAGTTTTCTCACACTTGTTTCTCCAAGCATTAACTTGTGACCAACAAACTTTTAAACATTTTAACTGCCTTGTGCAATGACAAATATAAGGTCAACACAATTAATGACTATAATACAGTTTGCTGTAAATATGTCCTGGCTTGACCTAGTTCATATTAAAAATTTCCCATTTTGTAATTGTTATTTTAGGATTTTAACACATGTTTTATAAATCTAAGATGAGTTGTAACTCTCTCAATATTTATAAAATAAGAAGAAAAATAATAATGATGATTGGTATGTAGCATGTAAAGGGAAAGAACAATAATTAAAATACACATCCTTAACGTGTCCTGTAGCTGACTGGCACCATCAAATTTTCTTTCATGGTTATATTTGTACAAGTATCTTCATTAGGGTTGACCAACCAAATATAAAACATATCTGCAATTATTTCAGTTGGTATCTATGACTCAGCTTGTGACAGGCTGGTCTGTTTGATACAAGGTCAGCATGGTGGGATCACACACCTCAAATTTTCTCCTGATGGCTCAAAGCTTTACAGTGGCGGACGAAAGGTAGAGTAATAGCCGTATTCTGGACATGTACATGACAACTTTGTATGTGTCCCATCAAGTTTACTGAGGGTTTTATTATTAGCTTGAATATTCATAAGTTTTATTAAAGATACGTACATAAATCAAACATGGAAAAATTATAAAGAAATTATAAAAGCCAGGTCACTAACTGAATATCTATCTGAACCAAATGCCAAGGTTAGTATAAATAATATTTATATAAGTAAAGAATAACCCCCCTTTCTTTACATGTCTAATTTGGTATCTATAATCAATAAAAAAAAATTGCTTGCCCCAGCTTGTTTTGTGCATTCAAATTGTTATACAGTCAGACCTCTCTAAGTCAAACTCGAAAGGTTTGGAAAAAATTCTACTTACGGAGTTTTGGAGTTAGGGAAAATAGTGTAATAGTCACAGAGCTAGGCTGGGACCTAACAATTCAATATAGGGAGTATTTTGACTTTGAGAGGTCTGACTGTAAAAGTATTTCATTGCATCTTAATATTAGTCTATTGTTTGTCACTTAGGATGCTGAAATCTTGTGTTGGGATGTCAGAAACATGGGGAAAATTTTATTTTCTGCCCTAAGGGATGTGAAAACCAACCAGCGAATTTACTTTGATCTCTCACAGTAAGAAATCATTGTATTCTCTATTTCTTGCCTCATATATGAATGTTAATAGGTTTTGAGTTTAGGTTGTATGCCTTAGGTCAGAGTACCATATATACTTGTTCTAAAGCCAACTTTTTTTGGACAAAATTTAAGGGAAAAGGTTTTGGGGGGGGGGGGGATTTCGGGGTGGGGTTCGGCTTATGAGCGGGTCATACATGATTTCTGCATGTACATTGAATATCGGTGTTGTTATTGTAGATCATCAAGGTCCTTTTCTACATTCTACAAGATTTTAATACAATAAAAAGCCCTCTAGGAAATGCTACAACTCTTTGTTGTTCATCGTAATCAAAATTCAACAACCATAACGACAGATTTTATATTTAGCGTGTAGTTTTTAAAAAAATGTATACCATTTTGTTTATGCTGTCCTCTTATTTTTTGAGTTAGGCTTACGAGCGGGTTACACACTTTTTATACTATTCTCTTCCAAAAGAAGGGGGTCACCTTATGATCGAACAGGCTATAAAACTAGTGTATACAGTAATTTAAGTAGCTTCTTCAATAATTCATTCTTCCAATAATTTTTAATTTTTGTGTTTGAAGATCTGGTAGATATCTAGTGTCTGGAAACAATGATGGCACTGTTGCTTTCTGGGATACGCTGAGCTCATTTGAAGAGATCAATGGAGACGTGTTTCTAAGGCCCTGCTCCCAGTTTGTTGCCCATGATGACTGTGTTAATGGTGTCAGGTAGAGGTTATTTTAAAATCTTCAATTCCATTCAAATGTTCTGTTTATTTAATCTTGTCTTGTATTGCATTTTTATTAGAGTTTTGAATGTTGATAGTTTGTTAATTTTCCTGGTTTGTTCAGGCAACCCATTGTAAGCCCCAAATGCTGGATGGGGAGAAGGAGGATATCATAGTTTGCATTAAATTCCAGTTGTTATTTTATCTCAAAATGTTAAAAGTAGGGCTGGTTCTGATTTAAAAAGTATTTTTTGATTAATCAATGAACACTAGCTTTGGTACATAACAAATGCTTGGATGTCAAATAAGATGAAGCGGGGCGAAAATTTGATGCGTTCTCTTGTTGGTTCACAAAACATAGTAAAAATACGGACCAACGGAAAACTGGTGTTTTTTTAACAGTTAACCAGTCCTTAAAAACGAGCGGTCTTAACAACCCTAATTTTTAAAAATATTGATATGACAGGACACAGTTGTAAATACTTTCTTCTATTCACTAGAACATATCTTTTGTTAAAATCAAGTTTTTCTTATTTTTCAGCTTTAATTGTCAGTATGATATGATCGCCACTGCTTCAGGTCAGAGGCACTTCCGAAATTTCGACAAGTCTGACAGCGATGATTCTGATCAGGATTGCAAGATAGAAGATACTCAGCATTGGGATTTCTCTCTTAAGCTGTGGAAGATGCCACTTGTTCAGGATGAGATGATGTTGGCAAGTTAATCCAATATAAAATTTTGTTGAGTTTCCTTTCCTGTAATGCATTGTCAGGGCTGGATTATTGTTAAGTTGCAGATTATAAATTTTTAGCAGAAATTTTTCCAACTTGTAAAAATAAAAATATCAAAGGCCGTTTATAAAGGATGTCACAGCAGAGCTATTTGTTAAAATGCAGACAACTTTTGTCAATGGTAGGGGTTGTATAGCATCTTATATTCTTTTATATAAATAGTTTTGTTATTTAAAGCCTTAGGATATCTGTTGGGATTGTAGTGTGTTCTCTATTCCAGCAGGTATCCTCTATTCTGGGACTAATCTAGGAATTTTGATAATAATCTTAAATCATCAAGAAGTTAGTAGGCACTTGATGCAGGAAATCCCTTTAAAAAAAATCACTATATATTTTACGAAAAATATACAATAAAAATCTGATTTCAGAATAAAAGAAAGTTTTTATAATTCTTAGCTCTGGTTGGCCCCTTTCATCTTTTTCTTGCTCATGGAGGCTTACAATTACTGTATTGATCTTTTAGGCTCCTATATGTGTTTAAGTGGTGTGGGATTTTTTTGTGTTATTAAAAAGATAGTCACTTGTAATATTCTTTCTGGTATTTTGCATAGTATTTGGCCTGGTGCAAAACATCAGTAATTGCAAAGGGTTAAAAGCGGTTAAATACAAAACAATATAAGTTTAGACTGATAGTGCAGATGTGAAAAAATGAGTTTTTATTAATGTCCTTATGATGAATCCTTTTTTGGAATATACAGGCTATGATGGCATTTAATTCCAAGTGGTAATTTTCTTTGATGGTTGTTCAGATGCTTCTTTGAACTGTCCACATATTTTTAAAAAATTTATTCAATCGGTAAATATGCAAATTCATTTATTTTAAATTATCACTCAAATGATAAAATTCACTTCAATGAAATGCAAAAAAATTATTTAATGATTACGTTTTCACCACCTATAATATAATTTACTTAATTGAAATTCAGGCAAATAGCCTCATGAACCTGATCAATTATAAATGTAAATAATTCATTACAAGACTTTGACAAATTTCACCTTAGTGGAACTCATTTCATTTTGTTTGCAGCATAAGAAAAAGACATATCATTTTAAAAAAATATATTTCAACCAAATTCCAGATTTTTATTTATGTTTTATGTAGGGCTGTTGAAATTAACAATTAATTTTTCGATTAATCGCTAAAAACTTTACCAATTAAATACGCATTAAAATAAATAAATCGATGAAATATTTTTTTTCCCAAATAATAAAAAATAATTAATAAACATTATAATACCTGAGAAACAGTACAACAGTCTATAGCAGTGAAAAACGTTAAAAATATAATTTTTCCATGTCTATGAGACAGGGTAAATACCTCAATAAAACACACAAAAACAGTCTATTACCTGTTTTTTTAACATCCCTTGAGATGATTGGCTTTAATCGAAATTAACGATTAAATCATGAAATTAATAGTTAATTTGTCAAAAGTTAACGATTAAATTTAAATTAATCTTTACCAGCCCTGGCCTTATGGTATAATGTTTTGGCCTGCTTGATGATTATTTTATATATTTGAATCGTTTTGTAGAGGGCAGCCTGCTTAAAATTTTATTTTTAACACTGATTGAAAACAAAAACAATTAATCACATGTATTTTCTTATCATTTTTTTTTCTTGTCGTCATTTTAAAAAGATCATATTATTCACATATTAATATGAATTATTTTGTAAACCAGTCATTTCCATCTTGTGCCTACCTTGAAGAAAGCTGCATTTCAGTTGTAGCTGTAGAATTACCTGGCATTAAAGTGTACTTTTTTTTTAAAAAGATGAATTTAAACCATGTAGACTCTCATATAAATGTGCTGGAATATTAAAAAGTAATGTTTTTTCTTTTATAATTATAATATTTCTTTTTCTTAAACCTGTTTAACGTATTTGTAAATAAAATTTTATCTGTTAAAAATACTTCAGTTTGGATAAAAAAATGTTGCTTGAAAGAGTCAATTTTTGTTGAAAGAATGCTTAGGACAAGGTTTATGTTTATATTTTGTTAATTTGTCTTTGAAATCACCCAAAAAAAAAAAAATGTACTTCATAACAGTTACATCTGTGAGTTTATTAACAGAGTCTAAAAACAACAAAAATCAATTAATCAAAATGGTATGGGTGTTCTTCTTTAATCAAAAGAGCAAAATGTATTTTAAGATCATGGAATGACTTATGATTTAAGCACTTTTTTTCCTACAAAAAATGCACTTATTTCCGGTGATGGGAAGAAAAATAAGCAGTTTTAATTGCTTCTATAAATCACAAAGAAAGAAAAGGTGAAGGGAAGCTTTCACAAACACACATCACTATTAGTGTGTCCTGAGTGCATTGAATTATTGATAAGATATCTAAATGTAAAACAAGCTTTTTTTGCTGATCTTTTCCCCTTCCATACAAACTGAATCGAGTTCTAGCACTATCAATTTTTTAAAGCTGTTATAGATTAGATTTAATTGTTTTTAACATAAATTTTAAAACCATTATTTGCCAAAAGTCAGCTACATTACACAAAACTATCTATATAAATATATTTCACTTTTGAAATGGTAAATTTCTTGATAATGAGTGATTAGAGAACAATTTATGCCATACATATGAAATGTAAAATATTTTTCTTCTACTTTTACTAGCTTTTAAATTTGTGAATATGCCAAATAGTTTTTGAAATTTTGAAGATATTATTTTTAATTTTTGCATACAGCACAAAAATATAGCTTTTTGAAAAGAAAAGTAGATTTAAATGTATTTTAAAGACTTGTATGTTGTTTCAATGTATTCTTTTAAAGGAAATCAAAATCATGTTTTTTTTAAAAAAAATATATCAAATGATATTAAATAAACATAAACAGTTATGTAAAGTTTATGATAGTAACAAAAATAGATTTATTTAGAATCTATACTTTGGATGTATCTCTAAATTGCATTTAAATATGTATTAATTACTTAGCGTATCAACAATAAATGCTTAACAGTATAAATATAAAACAAATCAATCAACTATTTTTTGTTTGTGAAATAATAAAAATGAAATAAAACACTAGTTTCTTTGCCTTAATTATTTTTTGAACATTTGTTATATTTGCCAGTAAAATGCTTGCTGTATTTTATTTAGTTATACATTTATTTAGTTTAAAAATGCAAAAATATCTTAATTTAAAATTTTTAAAAAGGTAAGGCTTTGGTGATAGTTATTTGTAACATTCTTTATTTTAGCCTTATAAACATTTAAACTCCAATCTGTGAAATGTTAAAAGTGAAAGTTGCAATCTTTCTGAAAAAATATCTGTAGCCAAAAAATAATTACAAAAATAATTGAACTCAGTACAAACAGTTTCACTACCCAAAATATTTTCTTTCAACAAAAACCTCTGTTCGAACTGAGTTAAAAAAGAGTCACAGGTTCTATTCTCGGTACTGGCAAGGCCCCCGGTGCATTGAGCTAGCCACACAATCCCTTGCTCGTTAGTGGTGGCTAAATAAAACTTGTGAACACTACTTCATTTGCCTCATAGTCTGTCATGGAATGCATAGGGGGTTATTTTTATTTATTTTTTATTTTTATGTTGTAACTTAGATAGTATAGTACCCCAGGATACAGCCTGGGCTCATTGGCTTTAGAAACATTTCCAACAAATTGAGAAAGACATTGCACTCTCAATCTTCCTAAACATAGTTACATGCGGGCACAGAATATTTTAACTAAGTTATCTTTGTGTTGTATTACTATGGTAGATAACTAAGATGGCTTTAGTTGGCTCTCTATATACAAATGTACAGACAATGACATATATCCATCATAGTCATAGACTGATGGTTTGATTGAGCGAGATCAGTGCGCCTCATTGGCTGTATGTCGAAACGGGTCTACTGGACAAAACGCATGTCTTCATCATTGTCACAGTCAAGAGACCAAGAGGTCGACATCTGTGGCACAAAACATAATGTCTCATTGACTACTGTTCATCAGATCAGATGGGAAATCACACATTAAATTATTGAACATTTTGTGTTGTTGAAATAACAGAAATTGTTCATGCAGTAGACATTAATAAAACAATTATTAAAATTATTTAATTAATTAACATTTTTTACGATGAAAATACTGCTGCTGGACAGAGCCCAGAACAAATAACAATATAGCCGTTGTAAACAATTTTCTGAACTTACTAGTTCATATTGCAATAAAATAATAATGAAACTCTCATTATAGGATTAAAGCTGCACTTTTTTTTACCATGTTGCTATAAGCAATCACATACCAAGTGTTTTTTTAAAAAAAACAGGAACATATCAATTATTTCTATTTGCATCTTTGCTCTTATCATTCATAGGGGTTATTTCTTAAGTTGTGTAATTTTTCTTTTATTTGAAAGTATTCTGAAATGTGTTCCATGAGAAATGAACAATTTATTTCAGAACCTTTAAATACTCTTGTATAAAATATTTTAAATTAATGAATTTAAACTATAAAGACAAGAAAAATCATCTTAAAGTTTAAACATCGTGAAATATACTTATACCAAAAATAAAATCAATAAATTAAAATGGCATCTATAATAATTGAAATTTACATGATTTACAAATTTAAGCAAAGAGTGTTTTTTATTTACAGCAATGAGAAATAAAAAAAATTAACAATTGAATGAGAAGAGTTTTAATGGTAGTTACATTAATATTAGTCATTTCATTTATTAATCGTAACATTAATATTAATGGGAAGTATCTTGAATTGTAATACATTTTTAAATAGCGTGAGTTGTGTGTGGGGTTGAAAACTAAAAGATTCTAGAAGTTTTAACAGTTTAATTTTCGGAAACTTTCCTTTTCCTTTTCAATTTTTACCATTCTATTGCTCTACATCAAACACAATATTTTGTCATCAATTGGTCTTTACAGCTTTATGTAACAGCACAGCTCGAAATTGAGACTTTCGTTTGTTATCAAATCTGACTGTTGTGTTTGTTTCCATTGTCCTTATCTGCAGTTGATCATTAACGTTCATCTCTAATATGCCTGGATAAAATGTGTAAGACATAAACTGTAGTATATGTTTTCAAATTAAGCATGCAAGTATTAGTTGAAATATAAGAAAAGTATTAAAAAAATAAGATTTTGATCTCGCTTATATTATGCAGATAAATCAATTAAAATTGTAAAAGCGTATTAAAATGTGAATAATATAAAAATCTTTTATATGCAAGCAAAATTTTGATGCCATTTGAAAGTATTCAAGAATGAATTTTTTTAAAGCTTAATTCTTATAAAAACTTTTGAGAATCATTCAAAATTTAGATCTATCAAAGGTTGACAATTCAATTTTTAAACTTAATTTTTTGGTTTTTCTTATATTAGCCTACATACCATCAATGTTGCATACTCTGTATTTGTTGGAGCCCTCTGCATTAGTATGAGGACATCTAAAGCCTCCCCGAGGGCATGCCAGAACAGTTACATTGTTGAGAAGGATGCCAAGCCAATGACTTTGAGTTTCGTCAACAATCATGATCTGCATGAACATGATATTAATTTGTGTTTCTTTATTCAACGTACTTTTTAAGCTAAAATTACAAATATTCTAAATTGAAACAAAACATCAGTTTATTCAATGATTTAGCTGATAATTTACATTACTTTAACTATAAAAGATAATAAGACCAATAGTGCTTTAAAAGCTTTTGAGATTAAAGAAAATAGCAGAGAAGATAGTTTAATGTTTTAATATCAACCTTTTCATATTTTAAAGAAACATCAACAATCTCCATTATATTATGTTTTTTGAACTGTTGTTGTCATTTAACTATTACTTTTTTTTTTTTTCAAAATGAAGACTGCTTAATATTATTTTACTTTAACTTAAATAAGAATGTCATTTTGAAATTCTGATTGCCAGACTTCTGAAAGGAGCAATTAACAAAATATGTATACTTTCTAATGAATAGAATATTTTAAGCAAATGTAATGTAATAAATTATTTCCTTATATCTATATAGAAACATTTCATAAATATAATCTATGTGAATTTTAAATAATGCCATTGCATTTTAAAACTTCAAAATATAAATTACTTTTCAATTTGGAGCTTTGATATTTTGGCTCTATTTAATTTTACTTCAGCTCACTTACATTTAAGTGAATTAGATAGACACCTGACTCTCGTACAGAGAAGTATCCTTCAGTTCTGTTTGAAATTTCAAGTAATGGTGTGTTTCCCTTTCTGTGTCTGGTTTTGTGAGCTGGGCCAGTGTGTTTGAGTTTTTGCGGAACATAAAAAGCTAATGGGGAATCTGCGAATTGAATTTAAACCAATTTTAAAAAAAAAAAAAATTAAAAATTATGAACATTTTGAAAGGGGCATTAAAACATTCATCTGAATTTGAGTTATACATGTGATAATTTCATAAGTGATAGCAATAATGATTTTACATACCTCTTTGGGGATATCTAATAGTACTTCCTTTACAAGCAAATGGATGTGTGGGCCATCTTTTGTCTTGAATACAATCTAGAAAAGAAAGTTTATTTTTATGTAATCAGAAAGGTATGTGAATGTAACAATTTCTAAGTGATAGGGAACTTAATTTTTATTTAAATGTGTATTTAAAATTATCCTAACAAAAAGGAGATTAGAGTGGCGCACCTTGTTTGGAAAAGTTAGTTCTGTAATCATACCACTCATCAAAGAAGTTGAACTCAAACT
Organism: Radix auricularia; assembly: GCA_002072015.1. Classification (NCBI taxonomy): domain Eukaryota; kingdom Metazoa; phylum Mollusca; class Gastropoda; family Lymnaeidae; genus Radix; species Radix auricularia. Next base: position 344,061 of record MUZC01003009.1, read on the forward strand.
GAGATGACTCCAGCTGTCAGAAGAAGAAATCCCCAAGTTTTAAAATTTATTCATAGTTTATAGTTTAACCTTTAAAAGCCTTTTAAGTAAATAAATGGCTGCGTATTGACTAAAGTTATCACAAATGATTTAATCACTATGAAACTACATCACAAATTTGGTTATACTTACATTTACAGTTGAAGCTGTCGAAAGAAATATAAAAAAAAAAGTGAGGGGATTTTAAAATTATTACAGCATATGTTGAATAATTAATTTTCCTGTAATTATCAAAATATTTTAAACTCTGAGTCTACGTAACTTCAAGTAAGTCAGGACACCTTAATGATGTAGTATAGCCTTGAATTAAATCAATCAACTTCTTGTTTTATATTATTATTATTTTTATTTAAAAAATGGGGGGGGGTGGATATTAAATATTGATTGAGTCATAAACAAATTGATAAAACATTATTATATGTTAAAAACTCTTGGGTTGTTAAATTATTTGATTCGTGTAGCAGTACATTTCTACCTTTGTTTTTCCCTTTAATTTTAGTGTCTTGTTTTCTATTTGAAGCCTGCTGTGTTGTTTCTGGGTTCATCTTGTTCTTCGGGAGCACCACGTCTCTGGTATGGCGAGACAGAATGCGACCTTTCTGGTCAGTGTCTGTCTTCTGATCGACTTCCAAATCATCATTGATATCGAGGTACAGTAAAGCTTTTGAGAGCAGGTCCTCTTTATCACTGAGATAGTTTCGATGTCCAAAGATTTCTGCGAACTGAAAATTTGCAGTGGACATTAAAAGATTTTTTAAAACAACGAAATCAACAAGCTCTTACTGAAATGTTATTTAAAATAATCTCTCATAATAATTAATTATGACTTATTGAAAGATACAGATTTCATTCTTTGATGACTATATTTCGTAGTTATGTTACAGCTTTACCTCGTTTCTAATATCGTTTTGGGTAAAAATTAATGTATAAGGGGCCGTCCATAAAGTACGTCACTGTCCAAAGGGGGGAAGGGAGTGTAAGAAAATGTGACAGGGGGTGTCCGGTCATGTGTGTCGTCACGGTGTTTTATGTTAAATTTAAATTATTTTTTAAATAAAAAATATATTTCTGTACGAAAGTGTGACGTACTTTTGGGGGG
>MUZC01003009.1:353177-374188 GCA_002072015.1 Radix auricularia
TATATATATATATATATATATATTGAATATACGCTCCCAACGAAATTTGGCAAAAAAGAATGTTAAAATTCCCTCTCATAAAGTGGGGGAAGGGGCCGGGGCCCCAAATATAGTTTTTCTTATATTAAAAATCGACTCATAACTAATTCTCCAATTTTCCGTGTAGATAGGAGCATGAAACTTTTCGAAATAGTTAAGTAGCCTCTCACGACGATAATTAGCCAAAAAGACATTTTTTTCCTTCTCTAATCTATACAAATAAAAAGGAAAGCCCTCACTGACTGACTGACTAACTGACTGACTAACTGATTCATCACTAATTCTCCAACTTCCCTTGTCGGTAGAAGCATGAAACTTTGGGAGGTTGTCGGGTACACTCTGGCGACGAAAATTGGCGTAAAAGAATTTTTAAAATCTCAGTCATGTGGGGCCGAGGACCCAAGAACTTGTTTTTACCTACATCACTAATTCTTCAACTTCCCATTTAGGTAGAAGCATGAAACTTTGGGAAGTTGTTGGTTACTCTCTTACAAAATAAATTGGCGAAAAAGAATTTTGAAATTCACACTCATGGGGGCCCGGGCCCCAAAAATGTTTTTTTTCCTTATATAAGATGTATACTAATTGAAAATCAATAATTCTTCTATTTCCCGTGTAGGTAGAAGCATGAAACTTTAGACATTTTGAGTACATGCTTCCGACGTTAATTGGCAAAAGAGAAAATTAAATTTCCCACTCATAGGGGCTGGGGCCCCGAAAACCATTTTTTCATTATATGAGCTATATTTAAATTGAAAATCACCAATTCTCCTATTTCCCGATTATGTAGACACATCAAAGATCGGATAATTAATAAATACACTTTCACTATGCTAGCAGGTGAAATATTTTTAAAAGTATCTCTTACTGGGGAGCTGGGGGCCCAAATTTAAAAACTGAAAATCACTAATTCTCCCATTCCCCATGTAGGTAGCATGCAACTTGAGGAAGTTGTTGATTACAATCTCCCGATGATAATTGGCGAAAGAGAACGTTAAATTCCAGCTCATAGAGATACTGGGGCCAAAAAATAATGGGGACCCAAAAAAGTTTTTTCTTCCCTTAAATGAGCTATTTACAAATTGCAAATCATTAATTCTCCTATTTCTCGTATAGTTAGATGCAGGAAACTTTGTAAATTTTTTGAGTTTATGCTTCCAATGATAATTTGCAAAATAGAATGTTAAATTTCCAACTAATGGGGGCCGGGGCCCCCAAAACGTTTTTTTCCTTATATGAGCTATATAAAATTGAAAATTACTTATTCTCCTATTTCCCATATAGGTAGAAGCATGAAACTTTGGAAATGTTTCGAGTACAAGCTCCCGACGAAAATATGCAAAAAGAATGTTAGATTTCCCACTAATTGGTAACCAGGGGCCCAAATATATTTTTTCTTATTTTAAAAACCGACTTATCACTAATTCTTCAATTTTCCGTGTAGGTAGGAGCATGAAATTTTGGGTAATTGTTAAGTACCCTCTCACGACGAATTTCGGTGTAAAAGAATTTTGAAATACACACTTATGGGGGCCGGGGCACAAAAAAACTTTTGTATCTTATATGAGATTTATAAAAATTGAAAATCACTAATTCTCCTATTTATCGCGTAGGTAGACCCATGAAACGTTGGGGAATGGATAATTGAACTTTCACTATGGTAGCAGGTGACAAAATATTTAAAATATCTCTTAATGGGGTGAGGGGGCGTGGCAAAAGTTGTTTTTTTTTCCTTATATAAACTATATAAAAATTGAACATCAATATTTCTCCCTTTCCCAATGTAAATAGAAGCATGAAACTTTAAGAAGATGGTGAGTACATCTCCCGATGAAAGTTGGCGAAAGGGAATGGTAAATTTCCACTCAATGCACACTCATGAGGGCCGGGGCCGAAAAAATGTATTTTTTTCTTTATATGTGCTATAAAAAAATTTAAAATAACTAACTCTCTTATTTCCCGAATAGGCACACGCATGAAAATTTGGGGTTTGTTAAATACACTTCCACGATGGTAGCAGGTGAATAATTATTTAAAATATCTCTTACTGGGGGCCCAAATGTAGTTTTTTTGTCTAATATTAACTATATAAAAAGTAAAAATCACCGATTCTCCCATTCCCATGTAGGTAGAAGCATAAAACTTTTGGAAGTTGTTGGGTACCCTCTCGCGACGAAAAGTTTATTAATATAATTTTTAAATTCACACTCATTGGGGCTGGGGCCTCAAAAAAGTGTTTTTTCCTAATATGTGCTATTTAAAAATTGAAAAGCAGTATTTTTCCAATTTCCTAAATAGGTAAACTCATGTAACTTTTGGGGTTTGTTAAATACACCTCCGTGATGGCAGCAGGTGAAATAATATTTAAAATATCTTTTGATGGGCACCGGGGACCCAAGTATAGTTTTTTTATGCACTCACTCACTCATCACTAATTCTCCAACTTCCCGGAGCAACGCGCGGGGAAATCGCTAGTATGAGCTATATACAAATTGAAAATAAATAATTCTCCCGTTTCCCGTGTAGGTAGAAGCATGAATCTTTGGAAATTTTTTGAGTACACGCTCCAAACGAAAGTTGGCAAAAAAATGTTAAAATTCCCTCTCACGGGGGACCGGGGGCCCAAATATAGTTTTTCGTATATCAAAAAGCGACTCATCACTAATTCTCTTAGTTACCATGTAGGTAGAAGCATGAAGCTTTGTAAAGTTGTTAATTTATATATCAAGACGAAAAGTGTTGTAAAAGAAATTTGAAGTTCACAATCATAGGGGCCATGGCCCCCCATTTTGTTGCCTTACATGAGCTATATACAAATTGAAAATCAGCTATTCTCCTATTTCCTGTGTAGATAGAATCATGAAACTTTTGGAATTGTTGATTACACTCCCCCGACGATAATTGGCGATAAAGAATGTTAAAATTCCCACATATGGGGGCCGGGGGCGCAAATATATTTTTTTCTTATATTAAAAACCGAAGCATGAATAATTCTCCTTTTTCCCGTATAGGTAAAAACATGAAATTTGTGGAAGTTATTGAGCACACTCTTTCAAAGAAAAAGGACGAAAAAGAATTTTAAAATTCTAACTCATTGGCGGCCGGGGATCGAATTGAGTTTTTTTCTTCTATTAAAAAGCGACTAATCAGTAATACTCCAATTTTCCATGTAGGTAAAAACATGAAACCTTTGGAATATATTGAACACTCTCTCAACGATAATTGGTGAAGAAGAATTTTAAAATTTCTACTCATGGGGGGCTGGGGGCCCAAATGAAGTTTTTTCCCCCTTAAACGAGCTTAACGCTATAGGAAGTTGTTGTACACTCCTGCGCTGTTAACAGGCTAAATACGTTTTGAATTGGTATAACGCGGGTTTTCGACACTTACTTAAAATCCAGATTTTCCTCTGCAAAAGGCGGATATTTTGCTAGTATTTTATAAAACCTTTTTTTAAATACATATTTTTAAATTTGTTCCTTTTAGATTTTGGATGTGACTTTTCTTTCAACGTAGAAGCGTCTTATTTAGAAACTCATTCCAATGCTATTTAGTTTGACCTATAATCCTTTCCTTTTTTAAATTGCTCCAAACTCAATACAAATAAACTTTATTTGTAGATGTGTCTGGTCGATGAAACGTTAGGATCAATTGGTATTTATGTAATTTGAGGTAATGCAAAAATCCGCTTATCACTGATTTTTTTACCACGTTTCTTTTTTTTTACCTTGCTTTCGTCCTGTCCTCAAAATTTCAAATTTTCCAACGTAAAATTAAACCACTTCTGATGATTCTAGAGATCTCAAAATTTTTACCACAAATAGATCTTGGATGACAATGCATTGTTTCAAAATTTAAGATCGATCGATCGTACCGTAATTAAATTAATGCACTTTTTGTTTATCTCTATATAGAATATGTATCAGCCTGCTATTGTTGACATCTATGTGCCACCGGAATTCACCCCGTGATGCAACAAATATGTAACAATATTGTCTTGGGTCTGTGTAAGAGCTAATGAAAACTTCAATAATTTTGACTTGATGTGTAGGGAAATAAAGGTTTGGGGGTGGGGGTGACATCTTTCTCTAGCATCCTAAAAATGGGGCAAGGGGATTTTTTGTAGCCGCAACTTGTAGAGATTTAGAGGTTAAAAATACCAGTACAGAAACCGTTAGACTTCCAAGCCTGTTCTCATTTAATGGAAGTTTTGATAATTCCCAGAGTTCACTTCAAAAGGAAGTAAATTGTTTGGAGCTGCTGATAGCATGGTTAGTCACTCCGGATTATATCCTGTTGCTTTTCTGAGAAAATCAATATGAGACATTACAACTCTTGATATCGGACATTAGCAAAGTAAATAAACTTATAAAGAGCTGTATCAAGATAAGCTTAGGACGCAATAATCTGCTGTATAGAAGGAGCGTCTGTAACAGATAAGATCAAGGAAAATCACTCGGAATGGGTGTTAAATTCATATGTTTGAGAATTAAACTGTGTCCAGATTTTTAAATAAATAATTCAAATTTAATTTTAAAATGTACTTGAATATTAAGCGAATTTAAAATTCATGTTTTATAATAAATTTTGGAATGTTAAAAAATTAATTTTTATACTCGAAACAATGTTTTTCTTAATACATCAGTTATAATCTAGGGAAGTCAAATCTTGTTCAATATGGTATTTATTTAAACACTGCAACTGATAATAATTTTTAAGTTATCACAATATTCCGTTAGGGATTGCTATTATAACTAGATACGATATAATAATATAATATAGGCTAATGTATCGAAGTCAATAGTGCGCTCGCCTCACAAGCTGAGGGGCGTGGAATCGAGCTTACGAAAAGCCACAATAAAAATGTTGAGAAATGACTAACGCTAAGAAAGTCCTCCGCTGACCTGGAGAGGGCTGCCCGAGAGTGTTCTAATGGAAACATTAGAATCCCCTGCGACCTCGAAAAAAAGAGGTTATGGGACTACAATTAAAAAAAAAATATATATATAATATACGAGTATATCGCTAGGTTGTTATAGATATAACTCGAGTATCGAATTTTATTTCCGATGTTAAATTAACTGCTTTAATTTGGAACAAACGAGACTATTTTTTTAAAAAAAGTAGTCAAGATTAGTAAAAGTCCCTTTACGTTAACCCAGTTATGGCGAACTTTTTGGGGATGCGTGCCCAAAATTCAAACCAAAGCCAACTTATTTATACAAAAAAGAAACAATATTCCAATGAAACCGGAAAATTAGGATTTGGCTGGGCTGGTTTTATTAGGAAAGTAATATTTGAGTTGCATGCTGACTGATGAGGCTCTGTGCCGACCGTGGCACGCGTGCCTTATGTTCGCCATCACTGGAATAAATACTTGAAATGTAAATCGGCCATAAAATAATAATTATCAACTTTTGAATCAGATAAGGATAATCAGGCTCTAAGGAAAGAGATTTCTCAACATTCGAGTTCCAGTTGATTTCATTCTTAGAAAAAAACAAACAAACAAACAAACAACGAAGAAAAAAACAGATAAAAGAATAATTTCATATTTTTTAAAAATAACTTTTTTGTTCTTCTTTCATTGGTGGAACTACGGTGGAACCGTATCACTTATTGAAATAAGCCCACCGCAGATTTCTCAAATGATTCAATGAAAGATTTTGAACTATTGAAGTCCCTATCTATATGTGCCCTATAAACAGCATAAAAACCAAGAGCTCGCAAAGTGCATCCGGGTAATATATATTTTTACGACTTCGGTAGATTTTTCGATTTATTAAAAAAAGTTAAAATATTTTAAAATTTGCCTCAACAGTTCCTCTAATTGATGTAGGCTAAGATTTCTCGTAGAGGTTAAGGTTCACATTTTTACTTTTTTTTGTTGTTTATGTTTGTTTGCCGAGGAAGGCTTCGTTGTGATACGTTATTTGTATTTTATATATTTTTTATACTTACCCATAACCAATTCAATTATTAGTTCTTTTTTTAAAAAAATGCCCCCAAACAAGGGAACAATTCAAAAGTAGGTAAAAGAATTAATTTCTTTTAGCAGCTAACGTGTATCGGAATTTTTGCTACTGCCTCAGGACTGGTTCTATGTGTCAGCACCATGGATATTTAACATTTAAAGGCAGTTAATTCTAACTTGGAACTAATCGCCAAACTTACCATTTATAAAACTCGGATAGACGTAAGGATAAAACACTTTTCGTATTCCGTATGCAAGATTAAACATAGATCTACACACATTCTTCTTCTTCCTGTCTGGAATTCGGGAATTCGTCTGACCAAACCAGGAAAGACAAGACAGTATCAATATTTAAAGCTAAAAAAGCAACAAACAAACAAAGAAAAATAATTTATAAAAAAAAAAAAATAAATAAATAAAAAAAACCTAGATGGAAACCATGAATAAAAGCGTAAAACGCAATAATCTGCTGTTTATGAGGAGTTTGTGTAATAAATTAGATACGATACAACTTACATTTTATAGATGGAAAGAACAGGCATAAAATAATCAACATCCCATTATAATATTTCTTATTACGTGTCTTATAACATGTCTTAAGTGAACACGTCTACTCCTGAGCAAAGATCTGCTCAATTTTCTTATTTCCCCTACGTCTCACTCTGTCACAAAGTTCTCTGTGAATGTCTTGCAAGGAGTGACAGTGACAGGCCGGGGCTATTGATCCTTTCAGTAAATACATCACATACAAATGATATCACTTTAGGTTTTCAGTCATTTGTGTTGAAACTGACACCGGAAGAATATAGAATCAGGGGTCTATTATCATTAATTTTTTTTTAATTATTAATGGAGGTGAAAATGTTTGTTTGAAAACTTAAATTTATAGGATTGTAAAATAATTTTGTTATTAATATAGAAATATGTTAGAGTTTCACGCAACATGTTTTTAGTTTGATTCATGTCAAAATATTAATTTACTCAGAAATCTGCCATCGCAACAATCATTGACGTAACGTGAATTGCAAAAGTGGCCGTGGCCAAATGTACAAAATTCACCCCTGACTTTGGCTTTTTGACAGACAGCCGTCCATTTGATAAAATGATCGCGACAGTTCACAGCTTTTTAACTCCAAAAGTTTTAGCACTTAATGCAATTCCCTCATAGCCCCACCACGCAACACAACACACATTAAAAAAACAACAACTTAAATGAAAATATTAAAACATAATATTTTTATTGATATTTTCCAAGGATTTGAACAAACACGCTCACAAACTGTGGCGTCAAGGGGTAGTCGGAGGGGGGGGGGTTCCCTGCACACCAGATAATCTCACATCCTATAAGAACATCTTTTAATTCATTGTGCTACTCCCTTTATTCGCTCTTCTTCGTCATCTACACATCATCTTTGCCGATACAACAAATGTCATCACTAAACAACATTGTGTTCCCAACTGCACAAGTTATTTATGTTTGAATCCTAAATTGATGATTAACTTCAGTTTTGTTTACTTTTATTTACTATAATAATGAAAACCTCACCCCCACTAGACGAATGGACCAATTTAACCCAGCTAGCGATCTTATTCTCACTAAGAACCTAGACGAATGGACCAATTTAACCCAGCTAGCGATCTTATTCTCACTAAGAACCTAGACGAATGGACCAATTTAACCAAGCTAGCGATCTTATTCTCACTAAGAACCTGGGCGAATGGACCAATTTAACCCAGCTAGCGATCTTATTCTCACTAAGAACCTAGACGAATGGACCAATTTAACCCAGCTAGCGATCTTATTCTCACTAAGAACCTAGACGAATGGAGCAATTTAACCCAGCTAGCGATCTTATTCTCACTAAGAACCTAGACGAATGGACCAATTTAACCCAGCTAGCGATCTTATTCTCACTAAGAACCTGGGCGAATTACCTTAATTGAATATACATTGAAAAGCAATAAAGGTCTGTTAAGTTTTAATTTTAATTTCTGTGTTTGCTGCCTTGATTGTCATATATGCCTCACGTTATGTTATATGTCAACATAAAAGTAATCAAATTCAGGAACGAGTTTAATTACTAGCATAAAAATCAGCAGGAAAACTAAGTTTAATTGAGCTGTGATACATTTTCGGTGATTCCCCTTTTATTTACAATATGGCAAATTTGGTCTAACATCTTCCTCCTCCAGCAGTACCACAACAAACACGGATTTATCTTTTCCCCTCAGCCGTATCGTTACATCCTTCTCTAATGTCTTCAACTGTAAAGTGTCGGAATCCCGCATTCTCAGAACACCTGGTGTATCGGGGAAAAAAAAACATAAACAAAGTTACATCGTTCAAATAACAAATTTCACCCACACAAAGTGTGAGTCATGCTCGAAGTTCGAAGAGGGTTGCACAAAATTGATGTTGAGATTTTGATAAATATAAATTATTGTACACATTCACAGTATGGAAAAGCCAATTTTTGCTAACCCCTTTGTAAGTGTGTGTATCTGTGTGCGTGTGATTGACAAAACTCGATGTTTAGACCTTCTTTAGTAAGAGTTTTTTTTAATCGATGTGCAAGATGTGTTTTTGTGAATGCACAGAATAGCTATTTATAAACACGCGTTAATGATATCATGCAGCATATTTTTTAAAAACACTACACATTATCCAGTTTTTAATAAAGCAATTATCTATTGGTGTATTTGACGTTGCAACTTAATTTTAAAAAGTGATGATTGCTTGCAATATGTGTTTTATTGTGTAAATTCTTCCGATTTAAACTTTACATTGTAAGAATGTACGTTTAATTGCTTAATTAAAGATATCTAGTTTTACCCTACTAAATTTTCGTAATTGTTTAAAACGACGCACAATCGTTTGCATTAGAATGAACAGTTTCAGTTACCTTGAATGTTACAGATTCTGTATTTAGAACTTCCCCTCGGGTTGTCTGGATCTCTGACAGCCCCGCGAGGACACGACCACATAAAGTGACCGTTGTGGTAAAGTCCGAGGTAGTAGTTCTCTCTTTCGTCAACAATCGTTATCTGTAAACAATGCCGTCAAAGAAATTAATATTTAATTCTGAAACTATGTCGTCTTAACAGTCATTTAACATCTTACTCTGGCATTTGAGGCAAGTCCATCAGCATTCTTTCACGTCAAGCTAAAATTAGATTTTCTTTGTCGCTAGCTGTCAGCAAGTGAGTCAATGGTAAATGTTTGCTGAGCAAGTAGATTGCTTAAATGGAAGTATAGCAGGTTTAAATGGTTCCCCAAGACGGTGGCTGGACAGTTCGACCCCGGACGATTCCACCCCGGACGTTTCGACTCCGGACGTTTCGACCCCTTTGTATCTACACCGGGGTCGAAGTGTCCGTAATTCCCAGAGACACAGTTCTGACGATGGCACTGTTTTAATTACGTGAAAGGAACAATGAATACTATAAATTGTTTTTAGAATAATTTGATACAACTGAAGACATTTATTTTCATGATGCATTTTTTTCGACGATTTAAAAAAATGTAAACATTCATACATCGAACACGAGTTACAGTAAGAGACTGGGTTACCTTGTGTAGCTACAAACACATTGAGCAAACTTGCAGTGACTTGGTCATTAAATATCAAGTTTCGGGTGGGATTTTGAAGCAGATACATTAAACCAAGCAAATATCTTCTAAAAATATTTTACAGAAAGGAAATTATAATTATAAAATGTTGCTGCTTGCCGATTTCAACAACTTGGAAAAAAAACAAAAAAAACAAAAAACTTAAAGCAGGCACTCTCTGAATATTGGCTTACGTTAATGCTAATCAAGAAAAGACCACTCTTCCTTATAAGAATGCTTCCGTAAGTGCTGCTGTTCTTTACTTCAGCTAGGGAATTGTTTGTGTAGCCTGGTGCCAGAGAGTAGATGTCGAGTGGTGTGTCTGAAAGTAGAAAGATTAGAATTCGGATTAATCATATTTGTTTAAAAAAATTGTTTGTACGAGAGGAGGATTTCCCAGATAATCCAATACATCTGAGTCATCTGTAGAGTTTGGGAAAGTGATCTGTGAAAATTTTAAAGTTTAAAAACTTCTTATTTTCACAACTGTATTGTGACATTCGGTTGCCACTGAAAACACGCATTTGGGTTAGTTTATCTTATCTTATATATCTGTTACAGGTGCTCCTTCTATATGCCGGGTTGTTTTAGCATGTTCTGCTACAGAAAGATATGAATTAGCATCACTTGAGCTCTTCACCGAGGCCAACAGTTCTGTTTCGATAATTTTAATGTATTCCGTATAAATACTAAATAAACTAAATTAGATAATTTCTATGAAATTGAAAAAAAAACCAGAGCACTTGCTCAAGTAAAAAAAATTAACATCGCATAAACTCGTGACTTTTATGAATATAAAATAAATTTATAACCAGGGTTTTCCGAGAAGTCCAACAACAACGTTATCTTTAAAATGGCAACTACATGTTTTACTTTCATGCGCCAATAAAATTATTCCCATGAGCATACAAAGCGGTTCATGGTTTCCGGGACTTAACGAAATTTGCCACCAATAAAAGAGAGTTGAGATTTAACTGTTATGTGAATTTCTTCAAACCATAAACTCACCAAAAGTTTGACAGCAGTCACCGCTCATACTACTATTTCCAAAAAATAAATTGCTATATTGTCGATTTAAAATGATGCAGGCTCAGGGGCCGTCCATAAAGTACGTCACGCTCCAGAGGGGGGAGGGGTGTAAGAAAGTGTGACAGTTTGTTACAGGGAAGGTGTCTGGCCATGTGTGACGTCACGTTGTTTTATATTAAATTTTAATTATTTTGTTAATTTAAAATATTTTGGTTCGAAAGCGTGAGTTACCTAAGTGGGGGTGGGGTGTCTAAGATTTGAGACAGTTTGTGACAGGGGGGGAAGGGAGAACAGCGTGACGTACTTTATGGAGTTTTTCTTTTAAAAAAACACCACTTAAACAACTAAGTTTAATTAACACCATAACTTCTGTTTAGATCTTGATTGTACTTACATTCATTGGTATAGTTAAGTACACTATGTGTGCATGCTGTCGCGTTCCACGACTTGACATCAATGCAATCTTTACATGAAATATTTAGATGGAAAACATTTATATATGACGCTCAAAGGACCATCGTAAGAAACAACCATATATATATACTTGTAAACGTCATCACACTGAATAATTAGAAAAAAAAAATGTTACAGAAAAGTCCTAACCTTTAACTCCACTTTGGAAGTCCCTTTTAAAGTCAAACATGTGTGTATAGAAAGATGCCTCGAAAACAACGGTCTTAGGACTTTTCGATGGCTTAAAAGAAATGAACACTAATTTAAATTGTGGGTACATATGTCTACAGGATATATATTTCTGTCCTTGTTTATTTATACCCCATCCCCCACAATTATTTACTTAAAAATAACACGGAGTTTGATCCATAAAAATATGCACCAAAATATATCCCCTTTGAAAATTCACATAAAATTTAAAAAATTGGGAATTTAAAAAAAAGTATTTTAACTTCTGAAAAATTAAAATGTTTACTCACCTCTGCAACTAAATAAAACAGACGAAATGTGTATATTTAAATAGGTCATTTTTTTTATTTTGAAAATATGCAAGAGATTTAATTGACTTAAGAAAACAACTTGATACAAAATAATTCTTAAAATTAATATAAGCTGCTGCCCGAGAATTAAACTAAACAGACATTAATCTCACAAATTCTTGCCAACGGAAATTAAAGTGGTAGGAAACAGGTCCAGTGTTACATTTATTAACTGAAAGGATTTTGACTCGTTAATATATCGTCTCAACATAAAATGTACACAAAAAGAAATAATTAAAAGAATACAAAGGAAACGTTTACGTGTTTAAGTATCCAGAGCTGCCACTATAATACGCCACCTGTTTAATTTTAGACCTACTGGCATTTTTGAATACTTGCTATTGGTTGAGTACGATTATCCGACTACACTACCTGGCTGATTACTCGTATTCTGTTTTCTGCAGTAGTCGTTTACAAATTCCCGGAAAACATTTTTGCATTTAATTGTAGTGTCCTCAGATTGCGCGTTTCGCCTCGATCGTAAGACCTTAAAGACATTTTGGTGATCATCACCTTGACCTTCCCCGCTCTCAGATGCCTTGTATCGAAGCAGATTCTGTTAAGTATTAAATAAAACAAAGATAAAACAAACGGCTAACCGGAGATATCGCCTAAATGTATTCTTTACTTGGAAATACAAAAAATTAAACAATAAATGCATAAACTAAATGATTTAGACCAGGGGTCTCCAAACTACGGCCCGCGGGCAAGATGCGGCCCTAGAGGCTCTCTCATCCGGCCCCTGGAGACCTTTAAATCTATTTTTTAAAAAAGAGAATACTTTTAACTGTATTTTACCACAAAGCTGTTTGTAGTCGGCCCCCAAACTGCTGTTTGACAGTTACGCGGCCCTTCGGCAGAAAAGCTTGGAGACCCCTGATTTAGAATATTGAAAATTTTAATCCTTGACCGAGCATAGCATAGATTCTAATCCCATTGTCTTTCTGTCCAATCTATTCAAACAACATGTTATATGTTTTTCAATATTTCTTAAATTCTTTGCTTACCATCGCCAGATTAACAGATCCCCATATATATTTATTGGAATTAATATTGTTTTTGTGTCCTATTACATACACAGAAAATGACTAACTATAGACCTAGTAGGTGAAGAAAGCTACCTCATCAATGAAACTTTGGTCCATGTTCGCCAGTTTGAGAACCAAGTCCTCAATCCGTCTTAATCTGCAATACATGAAGATGACCGCACATGCCAGCACAGCGATGACGACAAGCATCAGGAACATAACAATAACTATTGTTTCAGATCTTGTACGCAGAAACTTTTTATTAAAATAAGGAAACGTGTCTGGACGATGTTTTCGCTCAATTTCACAGTGGATGTCCATTCCCATGATTAAATGATTTAATTATTATCGAATTCGGCAGCGGTTTGTTTGCTCTTAAACATTCAATGATGTGTTTATGATTCAGAATATCTGCAGCTTTAAATTAACCACCTATCACCGTCTTTTCCTCGACGTTCAATTTTTTTTTAATCCTAAGGTCAAACCTTTTCCGAAGCTTGTGTCTCGTTCTCTATCTGAGCATCGAGTAAAAGGTAATACTATAGAAATAAATGAGGTCACATATAACGATTATGGTTTTTTATTACATTTTTTACTAATCACATTCAATACATACTTGAATAGTACATTTTTTCCTGCAAAATAAATTTAATACAACAAATGTATTGATTTTTGAGTAAAAGGAAGAAATAGAAACCACAACAAAAACAAAAATCCCTTACAATCTAAAAAAGTGATGCTAATGATTGGGAGAGATTGTGAATTAAGGGTTTTAAAATAACTGTTTTGTGCTGCATAAACGAAGGACGCAATAATCTTCTGTAGAGAAGGAGCGTCTGTAACATATAAGATAAGATGCTAGGAACTTCGTTGTTTTTATTTATGCTTTAAGTTTCCTCGACGCTTCACAGTAAATCATAAATATACACTTAAAACTCTATGATTTATTTAGGAACTTTCACATATTTTTAAAACAATAACACGATAAAAAAACATTCCAAAATAATTCCCCAAAATGCACACTTTTTCCAGAATTAAATCACGTGACTTTCCAATTCAACAACTCTAAGTCCACATTATATATATATATATAAATATATATTTGTGATATGTAAAGCAATTCTGTTACAGACACTTATAGAAATTCACAATGCTGAATTAGAAATATAAATAACTTCTAGTTATTAGCAGTTCATAGACCGATGTGTTCAGTTTCACCAAATGATTTCCTCGTGTTTCTACCATGAAGAGTTGTGACACATCGACCGAAACTGAAATGGCAATAGTGATTGAGTTATTCCTCAAGGTTTTCCAAGTAATGCACCACGATACGCCTGGCAGATTTTGGACGGTTAAAAGCCATTAGAGGTGTGTGGATGTTATCGTGACCCATGAATTTTAAAGTTGAATACCTGTGCAAATGACACGTATAATATTGAAAGAGATAATATTTGAATGGTTTACAATGGTAGACCCTGCTTTGAGGAAAGTTGTGAATTAATTTTTAAAAATGGGTTAGTTGGTTAGGAAGTGATTGATAATCAACAATTGTCTTTTCAACTGACTCTTGCTTTTCTTTGGCCCGCCTCATTACACGTATTGTAATGCAGGAATTTTTAAAATTGAAAATGCCAAAGTTTTCTCTACATAAATAAAGGACTTTCAGACCTTTAAGTTATCAAAACAATGTTGGCTTCCACACCAGCGGAGACGTTAAGCATGGGATTAAAGAAAAGGAGTGTGTCCCCCACTAAATTATTTTTAGATCAGACTCTCAGAATACCATAGAAAATTCTTTTTTAAAGGGTTATATAAACGTCGCCTTTCCATGACACTTCTGTTAAACGATATAAAAATATTCTTTGAAGATTATTTGTCACGGACAGCCTGGACAGTCCAGTCTATCAGTAAATATTGTCAAAGGAAAAGCTAATTTTGTGTTAAGGAGACAAATATTTTGTCTAATTAGGTTGTAGTCATTTCTCAGAGCAGAAAAGCTTTACAGTCGACTACAATTGCTCTTTTTGTTTTATATTAAAAAAAAAAACAATAAAAATTATCATTCTATTATTTTTAAATATTCGTAAATAAACGTCGCAGGAAATCTTGAATTTTATCGAATAACTGGAAATAAAAAATATTTGTACTAAGTATTTCGTAGAGTAAAGATATAAATACGTTATTATTCAAGATTAAGATATCCTTTCAGGGTTTACATTAAAGTAAAAGAACCGAATAGAAGTTGTCTCAATTTTGGCCAGGCCATGTGCTCGGAATCCTTGAATATATTTATAAAATAAAAACGATTGGTTAAATAAAGTGACGTTCTATTATTAGTCTGCGCCGAACAATGACAATCCATTATATAAAAGGTTAGTTAGAAAAACGTCGAGAAGTAAGTGGTTGGAAAATTCGTCATTGAATTAAGGAAGAAAACTGTGATCTGAGCGTTAAAGGTTATTTCCGTTTTACCTTGATCTAATAGCACAACTACATATGATCTCATTGGCCGAAAATTCAACAATGATAGTAGCTTATTACTAAGCCCTCTTAGTTTGTTTACAAATAATAAAGACTTTACGCCAGTAGATGTTACAGTGAAAATTTTCGATTTTGAGCCAGGCTAAAAATAAATAAGACTTGAACGTTTTCTCCCATTTAAAAAATAATAAGCACCACTTGACTCTATATTTAAATCCGATAGTCGAATACAGATACAGATCCAGGACCGGATGTAGACTTGATGAGGCCCTAAGCTATTAGGGATATGGATCCCCTTATAAGTTCAGATATTCTGTCTCTACACATATGATTTTTCGGTGCCTCAAGGGTTATACTGAAATATAATTATGATATGTATAGATAGTAAAATAATCTTTATCTGAAAATAACTTTTATTCATAAGGAATTTTAAAATGTAAATCTAGTAAAGATAGACAACTTTTCTTTTAAAGGTCTAATTATCTCATCTCTTTAAAACGCCTTAAAAAACTTTTATGGATTTAGGAATTATTTTAAACCAAATAAGTTATTTTTTGGCTTTGATAGAGCAAATTCACTGATGACTTCGTTCAATGATAAACTTAGTAGTTTGTCACTTTCTATGCTCAAGAGACTGAGGGAACATAAAGTATCTCTGAGGGATTGTTGTTTAAAATTCATTATTTATCTTCTTCAGTTCAGTATTTTTTAAAAATTTCTCCAGAGCCATTATCAAACATCATACTAAGAAACAATCTCAAAATTCCTTCTACATCAAAGAACGCTGATTGGACACGATTGTCAAATATTACCTTATACAGAACCCGATCTGTCCGACTGTCATCTTCCGCTGAAACATGGGGTTTACTACGTCTATCATACTGATGAAAATGCGTTGAAGAATGACAACAGTACCGCTGATCTATATGCAGACCATGAAAATAAAGTAATTATTTCTTGAACATTTCCATTTTTTTGTTGTACTCCATCCAAACAACATTCAACTGCTGCTCTACCAACACGATTCATGGAATTACCAGCACATGAAATAGATACGTATCTTATTAATCTGCTACATTATTTCTTGCTTAACCCTGTATTTGCCAGAAATTTTGGCAGCATTTTATATGTTTGGGTTTGACACTTACTAAATCTATGTTTCACTCATTCGTGAGGTAGATTTGCACCCACTTACTCATACTTTACCCTGCGTCGCTACCAGTCTCTAGGAAAGTTAGGAAACTTTTAAAAGGTAGCTCATTATCTGGAAATATATATCTCACAATAACAGTGAGCTGATCAAGGAGACTGGTCTGACGTGAAGTCTACAGATAAACTAAAATCTGAAATCATCCAAGAAAAAGTCCATTATTTGGATACATTTATTAAGTGTTGTAATAGAAAAATAAGATCTTTTATTTACCTTTTTTATATGTCTTGCTAGACAAAGATAAGATTTTGCTATAAGTTCGAGTAATCCAAGGAAATCGTCATTTTGATGAGAGCAATATATATCCTTACCTCACCGGAAAAGTAAAACTCACTCTGCCAAAGTAATTATGACTGCAACAACTCGTTCAAGAACATTTTTCCAGTATTGCCGTTTATTATTTATCTGTTCTGATATACCTATTTACGCTGTTGTATTTCCAATCATTTGGTGCCATGACACAGTTTTTAAGAACCCGTTGTGTTATGCTGTTGTTTCCCAGCTCTGGATGCTATTTGACTAAGTGTCACTACTTGGAATACTCTCAAGTACAATTTTAAATTGCGATTCTTTCTTTAATGTTCCCTGCATTGGAAAAGGCAGTAACTCTTAAACTTCCCTTTCCTTACTGACAAAATGTTACATTCTAATGTCTGATGCCCTTACGCAGCTGTCTCTATAAATAAAACTATTAGATCTAGATTATATACATCTTTTGAAAATTTATTTTTCAAAATTAAGGAAACACCATTTCTTTTAATGATTAACGTAGCTTTTTGATTTATGTACTGTAACTAATGTCGTTGCTGATGTATGTATGCTAATTTATATGTATATTACTACCTTCATGTAAAGCGCCGTGAGGATAGTTTCAGCGCTATATAAATTATCTATTTATTATTATAATCATACAAATGTAGTTACATTTTTTAACACGGTAATCTCAAGAGTTCAAACTCTCTCTTTTACCACTGATAACTATTGGTTATATACGATGACGACCTCCCTTCATTAGTAGATACCTGAAAAGCAAATACATTAAATTTTACGCATAATTTGGTCTAATAAACGGTACCTTAATGACCAAGATTAATTCGCGCTATCTTAGCTAGAGGAAAAAAAAACAACTAAAGGCGCGTAGGTTGCATATTTAATTACAATTTTATTTGTTTTAATTTAAAATGTGTATGTATTAAACATATCTTGTGATAAAATTGAGACCGCTTCAGTGTAAATTAGTGTAAAAGAAATTGTGTGGGGTGACAAGAACGGGGTGTTGGGTGGTGGTAGTGATGGGGGGGGGGCCTGGGGTGGTGGCGTAGAGCTAATTGGTCATTTTATCATCAAATTTTTCTAAATAGATTAAGAGAGTTATTTTAATGTGCATTGTGTCACAGACATTAGAGAGGAGCTGGATGTCTGGCATTACCAAATCACTAGTAATTATGTGGTTAAAAAGTGGGGAGAAAAAAAGAAAGAAAAAATTGAAATTTCTATATGTTACTGTTTGACCTGTTTGCAAAGAAATATAGCGTAGAAGAGAAAAATTGAAGACCAATAAAATACAAAAATTAAAATAAAAACTAGAGTTTGTTAACAAGTAATAATGCATTTATTTACAAAATAATATGATAGAAATAACAAAACAAAAAAAAACTAAGAAACTGAATAACGATTAAAGAAATTCTTATCAATTACAAAAAGCAAAAGGAATAATAAAGTATAAATTTTAGTTTAAAAAAAATAAAAAAATAAATAAATTAATTTAAAATCCAATTAGTAAATTTGAATTCAAAAGGAAGAAGTAATTTAACTTCCATGTCATAGTATTGGCCAATCGGCATGTTTTATAACAAAATAAATTGAATATCTTAAGCATCCAGTCAGGCAACAGATAACATTGTTTCCATACCTTGATTACATATTCCTATGTTCGAGGTCTCGAAAGTTATAGACAAGCTTTTGTGAGAAAATTTCAGAGATGGACAAAATCATTTTGACAATCATTTATTACATTTAAAATAAACCAACAAAATCATTCAAAACATAAAGAGTTCAGTTAATACGAAAACAGGCTGTCAATATATATTGAACTTAGTTTAACTGCCACAATTATTTTGAAAATTATGGGATAACCACATTTTTTCTTTGATAAAGTTAAATTAAATCAGTGGTTGATATCATTTTAAGAAAGTTGACAGAAATGGGTCATAAAAGTTCTGTAAGTTATCAGAAATATTCTGTAATGTGTTTGAATCAGAGGCGTAGCAACGGGTTGGCATTGGGGCAGTTGGCAAGGGCGTCGAGGGCTAATCCTTCAATAATCAATTTATTTCTGTAGAAATTTAGTATTTTCCCTATTTTTCTAAGGGCGCCAAAAATGAATTAACCAAGGACGTGGAAAACAGTTACGCTTCTGGTTAGAATCGGTCTATTATGTGTCGGTAATTGCCCAGAAATTTGAAAGACGCATTATTGATATAATGATAAAGGTAATGATAGATTAATTCAAATTGAATACGTATTCAAAGAGAAATTTTGAGGATTCAACAAATCAGGGTCATGATACTTATTGTACAAGTAAGATGGCAGGAGATTTCAAGCCAATGATATAAAAAATGTATTCAAAGTGGTTGAACAAATCAACTGCAATGACAAGACATTTTCATCTAAAAGGAAATACACGCCAAAAATATTTATTTTAAAAATATTATTTAGATCAATAGTATGATTTAAAAAACTGATAGATCTAGATCTATTTTTATCAGTTTTTTTTAAAATCATACTATTTATCTAAATAATATTTTAGTTCTTATTTTACATCACCATAGTTCGCAACAATTGTAAATACATTTTTTATGTTATAATATCATATTTGTTGTTGTTGCTGTAACAGAGACATATAGTAAATATTATGTTGTGTATTTTTAGCAACAGGCAACACTTGATTTCTGCAATGAATTCTATCAGTTCATGGTGTCTTGGTTTTATGCAATAACACAAAAGTTATCTCCGAGTTACTCCTTTTCTCTATCCGTATCGTCGTGTTGGCTTTCATGGTCTTCAGCTGAATTTGGTCAAAGTCGTTGAGATGAAAAATACCTGAAAGGTATAAAAAAAAGGAGAAACTCCAGTTCAAATATTTTTCTTAAAAGGATTAGTTCCTATCCATAATACTTAATAATAGTTTTGGTCATGTTCATCCCTAAATTTGGCCATGCCGTACTACAGTTTAATCGTTAATGACAAGACTACTTAACTATTACAAGTTTACGACAATAAAATCTTTAAGACAAAGAAACATGTCTCGTTGAGATAAATGAAAACATTGTGTCCTTAAGATTAAAAAATAACAAGTAAAAACAAAGTTTTTGACTATAAATCCTATATGTATGAGACATAAATAAAGTTTTGATTATGTTCAATAAAATACCCGCCGCGCCACAGAATAGACTGAACATTTACAATAATTTACGTAGCACACAGAGATACATAGAGATAATCTAAAATTCTATAATTTAATTTCGGTTCGTTCGATCGATCTGAAATTTGAATAGAATGCATTATAAGGCGACAAAAGTCTATGTGCAAAATTTCAGCTTGATAGAATCACGTAAAGTGGGTCATTTTTTCTTTTTTTCCCAGCGGCACATTCGACAGCCTGACAGACTAGGCCATGAAGCTAATATAAGGGATTTAAACAGGGAACGCACCGTTCATGCTGCAGATCCTGATTTTGTTTGAATCTGGGAGATTCTCTGAGCATCTGAAACCAAGACACGCCATGACTGCTCGATCGTTTAAATACAAGCCCAGATAATGTTCGTTGATGTTTTTATCTTCCTGGTCTAAAATCGTTATCTGTTTAAAGTGGAGGAAAAATGAATTGTAGCGATGATTAATACCCCCCCCCCCCCCCCCCCCTCACACACACAAGCTTCAGTTCAATTACATGAACGGAAAATGACAACACGCATCACATATATATTTAGAAATACAATTTATCAAGAAAGTGTTATCATTAATCCAAGATTGCTACCGACTATATCCATTTCGTATGTGCTGTAGCCATAGAAGTTCCCATTTTAAACATGACACAGAGGACTTGCTCCTTTCATCTGAATAATTGCTCAATGACTTATCAATAGCTCTCAAACAAAAAAATCCATACTCTCTTTTTTCCATCAATTTTACTTGATCTATGAAAGTTACCAAAGAATCGATTTAAAATAACGAAACCATATTGAAACAACCCAGTTTAGAGCCAATTACTCTCGGTTACTTCTATAAAACTTTATCTTCCCAAACCCCCACCCCCTCCAATCCCATCATGGAAAATCTAAATCCAAATATAACAGCTTTGTGCTCACTAACAAAATAAGAACTCTTTGATCGGCGATATTTATTTTCAACTGCTTGAAATCACGATCACCCTTCCCTCAACCCATTGAGATGAACAGTTATATTATGTTGATAACAAAGCAAGTGGTAAGATAGATAGAGAGGAAGAGAAAGATATATATAGATATAATCATTTTGCTCAATTATTTTTATAAAACCTGAAAAAATAACTCTTACTGATCAAATCATTAATTCATTTAATTAAAAAAACCCTCAAATATTGCGTTAAAAAGCAACCCCCCCCCCC
>MUZC01003009.1:374239-396741 GCA_002072015.1 Radix auricularia
AAAAAAAAAAAAAAAAAAAAAAAAAAAGTAATTAATAATATTAATAAACATAATTTGATAACAAGTGAAGGCTACAGGTCATCTAACGATGTATATTTGAATAACAAGAAATATGGAAATTGTATAGAATAGCTAAAATATTTATTTAAAATTGAAATGTTTTTTAAAAAAAAGTTTTAACGTTACAAGTTATAAACAAAAACGTACAATCATTTAAGCTGTAAGGTTTTTAAGAAAATTGACACTTTGTTTCATGTTACCTCAATAATCAAAGTTTAAAATTTTATAAACATAAAGAAACACACATAATTAAATGTTTTAAGTCAACTCACATTGACGTGCACCATATATAAGCCAGTTGTCCTTATTATAAACGATTTAAAGTCGTCGCTGTTTTTAACAAGAACAGAGGAACTGTTTGCAGTTTGATGAATATAAGTCTGATAAATGTTTAAAGGTGTACCTTAAAATTTGAGAAAAAAAGAGAGAATTAAAGTTAAACAAATTTACCCCCCCACCACTAAATTACCCAATTTTACAAAACAGATGCAGAGTAAATCTTGACTACCCGTGGCTTAAAACGTTGCTCAGCAATACCATTTAAACATCAGCGAAATATTATTTCTATGTTTCATGCTTACTACAACAGGTAAATTTGTCTAGTAAAAGGTTTTATGTTGACACAATGTTGTTTATGAATAATGAGAGGTTCAGCAGCTCGTTACAATTTACATTGCAGCTGGGAACTTTGCTAAACAGGGTTTCAATTGAATTTAGAAAATTATTCAGTATTCACTCATAAATAAACAAAATGCATTGAGGAAACAAATTTTTAACAATAATAAAATTTTAGCTATTTCGAAAATGAGTTATTCTCATGTGCATCTCTCATGTTTTGTTTGTTGAAATCGTTAATAATTCATTGTTTATATAACAGAGAGTGGCCTTCTCATAATATACGAATATGAAAATACATTTCCCTTACCCACAAGTAAGTATGTTATAACGTGTCCGACATTTATAATAACCGGCCACTCGCCGTCTATGGATACTGAGTTTGGATCCTCTGAAAATATAATTTGATATGAAAGAAAGTGTTTGATTAAACCCAAATTATTATTTAACTCTTAACAGTAAAAGTAATGACACTAAACGTTTAAACGATACATTGATACAAATTAAAGACTGAGAGAAAGTTTTACATTGAGAGATAAATAAATAGAGAGATACAGAGAGAGAGAGAAAGAGAGAGAGAGAGAGTGGGAGAGAAAGAATTTTCTAAAGATTTATTGATATCACAATGGAAAGCTCAACACGACAACATGATTTACCTTTAGGATCTTTGAACTTGTTTGTCATGTGTTGGGTTACCAAACTTTGGTTAAACACTGCATGGAACACGACGAAATCTAAATTTATTTCATTCTGTGTTGTATTAAACAAAAATCAATTACTTACAGAAAGAATATTGAAAAAAAAACTAAATAAATAGCAATAACAAAAACAAACACACAAATTTACAAATTACTGGAAAATAGTCAAAACTAACAAGAGTAACGCCATTTACAAATCGTGTAGTAATAATATGTAAAGCAGTGACTTCTAACTTAAAATTTCAACCCAAATATAATCTTATATAATCCTTAGAGTATCCTCAGGTACCCGGAATAATGGATTAGTTAAGAAGAGAATGCACGTGACCTTGTTACGATTGTATCTATTTTAAAACTCATTAATGTTTTGAGACGAAAACCAGGCGTTTACCGTAGAAGGTTTCAATTACCTGCTTGCAGTCTCCGTTCACTGGAATGTAGCGTCAAACACAAGGTTGAGTTGGTACATGACGTCACACACAATGTTGAGTTGGTACATGACGTCAAACACAATGTTGCGTTGGTACATGACGTCAAACACAATTTTGCGTTGGTACATGACGTCACAAACAATGTTGAGTTGGTACATGGCGTCACAAACAATGTTGAGGTCGTGCATGACGTCACACACAATGTTGCGTTGGGATATTTGGGAAACACATAATAAATATAATTTAAACAAAATTAGACCATTAAAGTCATTTAACTTTTCACAATCAAAACGAATTGAAAAATTAAAACACCTCATTGGACCTCATTTATTAACCGATTGAAAAGAGACACTAACAATTGGTATTTATATAAGCAGGGCATATCGGTATATATTATATGGCGTAGTTTTAATTATAAATTATTTTTTCGTTTTAATTTCACTGATAAAAACGTCAGCCAAAAAACTTATTTATCGTCTTTTTAAAGCTTAACATGTATTTAAAAAAAAAATTTTGGTACACAAATTGTGTCTACTTCAAATCAAATTTCAAAATACTACAATTTGTACACGAAACTCATTTAGTAAACATAACATTAAACAAAAACACCGATAGTATTATGGAGATGGTTCTAGGTCTCACCTGATTTGGTTCTACAATAATCATCGATGACCGACTTCATCAGACCTTGCACTGGATTATTCGCCTGTTTAATAGTGTCCCGTTTAACCCTTGACAGACCGCCGCCCTGTAGAGCTGGTCGAATGGTGGTTCCTTTGAACACGGGGAGAGGTTGGAAGTCGCCAGGAAGTGTCACGGACATTGGGGAATCCTTTGTTGTCTATAATGTATTTTGAAAAGGACAAAGTCACGCTATGATTTTTCTGGTTAATTTCACACAAAGCTTTAAAAAAAAGCAGCAACAATAGAAATAACTACTAAAAAGGAAGTTATGGACGAAGAAAAAAAATTGTGTGTCGTTTAAAACAGTGTTAGTATACAACACGACCAAAATTTAAACCTTAAATTTAAGTTTTAAAAAAAAAAAAAAAAATTTTAATATGTAGACAAGCTGATGTACCCAGCCTCTCACGGGCCAGTATTAGAGATCCCATTTTATACCCCACCCATTATTACCCCGAACATTAATGGGATCAGGTTCTTGGTCGAATCCCTTTCTCCCCATATGATTCCACAGTTCTTTGAGATTACATACCCCGTTTTAATCCCGTTGGGTGATGGGGTCAGAATCAAAAAGTAAATCCCTTTCCCTTATAAAATACGTATACTCTAATTGTATCACATAGCTCGGTATTATTCCATTGTATAAAGTGATCCCGTTTTTTGATAGAATCCCTTGCCCTAATATGATTCCATACTTCATTTGAGATTTCAAGCCCGATTATGATCCTGTTGTTATAGCAGGAAAGCCTTGCATTCATTGATGTCACATTAACTGTGCAAATCCTATTTACTACAGTCCATGTGAAAACTTAATTCAAATTGCTTGTATACAATCCAATTGGATCCCTTAAATCTATTGAGAGATATGATACAGTACGGCAGTAATAATTAAAGCCATTATGCCTAGTGAGAAATAAAAAAAAATATCATACATATTTGTAAACAGATAATACTAACTACTATAATTGAAAAGATTGAAACAAAGTTCCCTTCTAAATTTTGACTGATGTAAATTAAAAAAAAACAAAAAAACTCTTATTTTTTTTACCTGGATAATGATGCATATATGTGACAAGTTTGGTCGAGATCCATCAATTCAAGTAAAAACGTATGCCAGATAATGAAAGAGTAGTAACCCACAGTAAACTAACAAACAAAGTTTGATTTTTATATGTATACATATTTGTTTAAAAAATAATACAAACAAGACAAATACCCGCGCAGATACCTGAACGATGCCGCGCAGCACATTAAAATTAGCGAGCAGAAAATTTTATGAAATAATGCACACAAAATTAACGCTGTGCAATTTTACACTCTAATGTCTTAAATACTTTTTACACGGATTAATTAACCTTAATGAACAATTGTTGCAACACGCTAGCTTTTTAAGTAACTTTCCTGCACTTTTTGAAAGGCGAAACATTGAGGTTAAAATTAAGGAAGTTGATGTTTTATGGTAGTCTATGGTGCAGGAATGTGGGATTGGGAATGACACTTATAAGCTAATTAATTTATCCTAGTTTGAAGTACACGCCGTATTTGTTTATTGCTATCATTATTTCTAAAAAAAAATATGTTTTCATTACCTGTGATCTTTGCTTAGAATGATCCTCATTCCAACCCTTGAACAACTGCTCTAACATGTTCATATTATTCCTGAAGTGTTCAACTTCAGTTTTCTGATCCTTCTGTGTGTTCACGTTTGACTTGAATTGTTTAAGTTCAGTTTTCTGACCCCCCACAATGTCCACAGTTGACCTCAAGAGTTTAAGCTGGATATTTTGTTCCTCCAACTCCCTTATTCTCAAATGAAGATGCACGAAGCCGATGAACATGAAACAGAACAAAACTCCGACCCCAAACCAGGTCTCAAATGTCACACTCCATGACAATTTTGTTACATTTTTGTCCTTTCTTGAACTTGGGACATCGTTAAGTTTCGATCTGGAGCTTACCTGAGCTTCGTTACTGCAGTCATTTTTTTCTGTTACGTTTATATTTCCCACAGATGGTTTCAGGACAGGATAACGAGACATATATTTATTACAGTAACGAACCAAGGGCTTACGATGAAATTTACAACAATGAGGACTTCTACAGACAAAGTCAGGTATTGAGGGCACACGTTTTGTTTTTTTATATTCAATTTTACGTAGGGAACTAACAGAAGCGGCGTCTTCAGAGTCATCATTTTGGGGCAGCCAGTGTGGGTATATAAAGTTGTCACAGCTACAGGTCAGTTGCTCGTTGTTCAGGCGAGAAGTTGGCGGCGTCGTGATGTCATAAGAACATGACGTGTTTGGTGGAGTGCCGTATACGTGTGTAACAAGGTCAGTTCTCTGAAACCTTTGGTCGAAATTCGAACTACCGACCGTCGAGTTCCTACCACCTGACTGACTGGTCATGGTGTGAAAATAATATTATGTTCAACAGGATGAGTATCAGTCATGCCTAAAATAAGCTTGCGATATTCTGTTTCATGGAATCACCTAGTTGAAGTTCACGAAAACTGGCAAAAATTGTCTTTTTTTATTTTTAAAAAAAACAACGATCAATTTCTGGAAAAAGAAATTACATTATCAAAAATCTGTATGAGAATAGTCAGAAACAAAAAAGAAGAAAAATAATATAAATCTTTTTTTGTTTGTTGTATCGCTGTAGTAATTTCATAACAAATAAAACATTTGATTCCCCCCCCCCCCCCAATTTTATTTTCCCCAAATAATACGACCTTTTAAAAACATGTTAATGTTAAAAAGGAAGACCAAGGAAGAATTGGGAGGACAATATCATAGAGTGGACCGGCCTGTCATTTAGCGATGCCCAGAAGGCAGCTCAGAACCGTGACACGTGTGCAGCTCAAAATGGTACCCCAACGACCCAGCGTCGGGTTAAGGGACAGTTTAAGTTCAAATGTTCAAAATAAGAAAAATGCTCTAACTTTTTTAGCAAAATATTTTTTCCAGAAACAATGTTTAAAAAACTAATAAATATATTGAATCATTTATCTAATTCAAGCCCTCAATCACATTGAATGCACCTGTTTTATTCGCATTAAGCATTTAAAGAAATTTTATACTTCTATCTAGCTTTTAGTGGGTAAATTGTTTTAAAAAGGAATTTTCCTTTTTGGACATTGCTCAACCTTGTTTATAGATTATTTGAAAGAAGTTCCGTGTTAATTTTATTGTTATATTCTCTGCCAAGGATTGGTATTCTAAAATACAACATATGCATGCTGTTTAATTTACTAAATAAATAAATCATAACTAATGAACTCACATATAAAAATGTGTTTTACAAGAAAAACATATTTCCTACAGATCCCATCTGACAAGTCTTTCACTACACCACTGCATCTTATTAACACCAAATTAGTAATCCAAGCTGCCCATGTAGAGCAACACCAACACGACTCAATACAAAAAGTCGGCCAAGGATCTAACACACCAATACTGAAACTGTCTCCTGAAAGCATATCGTTTCATAAAACCTGTCTTGAGTTGGGAACGAAACTGAACACACCACACCGCTCGGAAATCCCAGTCCTGTTTTTATATATATATATATGAGATATTATACAACGATTTAATTCCAGTTGAAAATGAGATTTTAACTGCCGAATTTTGATGCGGATGTCACAGTATGACACATCACTCATCACTCTGTAACAGTTTCTGTAAGATCGTGTTTTAATTAGGTTAAAATAGTGCAATGTTTTTACATTGATTACCATTTATTTATCGTTTGTGCATGTCACACACAAAAACAAAACAACAACAACAACAAAAAACCGCTCAAAATTGTACCATTTACAGATTAATATTATCCAGTATGCAGGTCATCCACTGTGTTAAAGTATTTTGAGCCTACAGGGGCTTGTCTATAGAGACACATCTTTAGAGACCGCCATAAGTTTGAGAACCCTGATACTGCTAGCCCAAACAACAAAAAGGGAGACAATAAGCAGATTAACAGTCGGTCAGGTCCTAATGTGTTTACATCTAATGAAGTACTTTTGTCTATATTCTAAAATCTAGAATCACTCAGAGTAATGATAGTAAAAGTTATACGAAAGGAATGCACAAATACGAGTTTCTCAAAAAAAACAAACTTAGAGGAATGAGCTAGGTGATAAACTTACCCAATCAAATTCTGAAGTGATGGCTTAAAGTTAAGCGTTATATACTTCAAATGGCATATATACAATTACTTCTGTAAGGCGATTTCTTGAAACGGGTCGAAATTAGGAACAGAACCAACGAGCCAGAAAGGGGACACCCATAAAGTACGTCACTCTATTTTTGACTATTTTTAACTCCCCGCCTTCCCCCCTGTCACAAACTGTCACAAATCTCGGATGCCTAAACTACGTCACACTTTCATACAAAAATAAATTTTATATCAACAAAATAATTAAAATTTAACATAAAACACCGTGAAGTCACACATGGCTGGACACCCCCTACCCCTGTCACAAACTGTCACACTTTCTTACACCCCTCCCCCCTTTTGAGCGTGACTCAATTTATGGACACACAGTTTAAGAACATTCAACACATAGAACAATTCTAAAAAAAATACTTTTTTGATAGTGGCATGAACCAAAAGATTAATTACCTATATGAAGTCCCGCTCATGGCCTCAATAATTAAAAAGGCAAAATGCAATCATCCCCTGGAAAGAAAACCAAACTCTAAGAAAGCTATTTTTTTTATAAAAAAGTGTGGTGGGGATCGGGCATAAAGGCGAAAGGTCATGGATCAGTCGGAATACGGGAGAGTGAATGAATAGGCCAGGGCGATCCCTACATGGCAGTGTTTCTCAATCTGTGACACTACACGTTGCGTCGTGAGAGATATTTCCAGGTGTGTCGCGAGATTTAGTAAAAAAATATTTAAAACAAGATGACCCGCGGCATAGCATACACAGCAGACTTGCTCATCATAGATAGTGCTAAGATCGAGGGATGGTGGTGAGAGAACGGACACAAACAGCAGCACGGAGTAAAATTTTAAAAAAGCGAGAAAACGTGTAGACATGTGCACAGCGGTTGTTGTTACCTGCCCCCAACCCTTTACTACAAAATCTTGCCAACCATAAACCGTGATTTGCCGACTCTGGGGTTAATCATAATTGCAAAAAGTGGGGTAAAGAACTCAAATAAAAAAATTAAAATTTTGTTTTAAAATTGGTCTATCTTATCTTATATGTTACAGAAGCTCCTTCTGTACAGAAGATTATTGCGTCCTACGCATTTCTATGGTTTGTGTTTAGTCCTGTATTCTTACTAGAGTTTTAAAAGATGATACAGTGGTGGCTTTCCTGGTTTCTTCAGGCAACCCATTCCACGCCCGAATACCGGACGGAAAGAAAGAAAACTTGTATGTGTTTGTTCTTGCATATGGAATAAGAAAGGTGTTTTTAACTTTATGTCTATTTGAGGGTTGTATTAGGTTATCTTTGTGTTGTATTTCTAAATTAGAATTAATTGCCTTATGTATAATTACTAATTTACTCTTGGTTCTTCTATCCTCTAGTGTTTCAAGGTTTAATGATTTAACTAACGGTGTTACTCTTGTCAGTTTTGAATATTCTCCAGTAATGAATCTGGTAGCTCTTTTTTGGATTTGTTCTAACTTATCAATATTTTCTTTGGTGGATGGGTCCCATACAGAAGATGCATATTCTAGTATAGGTCTCACCAGGGTGAGGTAGCATTTTAGTTTTATATCTTTGTTACATTTGTAAAAGTTTCTTTTTATAAAGCCTAAGGTTTTGTTTGATTTTTTAATAACTTCATTGACATGGGGATTCCAAGATAGTTTCTCATTTATTATGACTCCTAAGTATTTCGCATCTTTAGTTTGGGTTAGTTCTTTTCCATGAATGAAATATTTTGAATTTATTTGTTTCTTTTTCTTTGTTACTCTTAGCAGTTGACATTTTTCTGGGTGGAAGGACATACTCCAGTTAGTTTCCCATTTTATTAATTCATCTAAGTCTTTTTGTAAAATTTTGCTATCTTGTTCTGACTTGATTGTTCTATAGATTATACAATCATCAGCAAATAACCTAACTTTAGTTCCTGTTGAGATATTGTTGGGTAAGTCATTTATATAAATTAAAAATAGTAAGGGACCTAGGACAGTTCCTTGTGGAACTCCTGAGTTAACCTTTATTGGTGTAGATTTAGAACCATTAATTATTACAGTTTGCTCCCTACCCAACAGGAAATCTTGGATCCAGTGATGTAAGGGACCTGAGATTCCAAAGTATTTAAGTTTTTTGAGTAAACTAAGGTGGTGAACTTTGTCGAATGCTTTTGAGAAGTCTAGTAATATTGTATCTATTTGATCATTATTATCTAAGCCGTTTGATAGATCATCTATTAGGCCTATCAATTGTGTTTCACATGATCTGTTCTTTCTAAAGCCATGTTGGTGTGGGCATAGGGCATTATATTTGTCAAGGTGGTTAACTATTCTGCTATATATTATGTGTTCCAGTAATTTACATGTGATACTAGTAAGTGATACAGGTCTGTAATTACCAGGGTCGGACGTATCACCTTTCTTAAAGAGAGGCGTTACATAGGCTAATTTCCAATCCTGGGGCACTTTACCCTGGTTTAGAGAGGCTTGAAAAAGAACTACAAGGATTGGGGACAGTTCATTGCTTAATTCTTTTAATAACCTGGCAGGTAATTCATCTGAGCTAGTAGCTTTGTTTATTTTAAAGTTTTTTAGGAGTGAATGTATACCTATTGAAATTTCCTTGTCGCCTGAGGCAGAAAATGATGATGCAAAATATTTGTTAAGGATATTAGATTTATTTTTATTATCATTATAGGTTTTATTATTTGAGCCTTTTATTTAAGGGTCCATTTTTTAGATTTGATAAAGGACCATAAGTTTTTATTGTTATCTTTAGTTATCACATTGTTTATATAATTTTTTTGGAGGTTACGGCTAAGTTTTTGTGTCAGGTGTTTAATTTTTAAGTATTTTTTGTGTATCCTTTCTAAATTGGTAGCCTTAAATTTCTTAAATAAATTCTCGTTTAGTTTGCAATACTTTTTAAATTTAAGATTGAACCAGCATTTATTAATTCTTTTTGAAGTTATTTTTGTTGGAACATTCTGATCCATTATGGTTTTTAGATTTGTTTATATTTCCTTCCATATTTCTTCTACAGTGAGTAGAACCCCATTTGGGACGTGGTGGTCGAGAGGTAGCGCTCTCGATTGTCATACCGATGGTCACGAGTTCGAATCCACATGAAGGTGAGGATTTGTTCTCGGGGCCTGAGGAGTCCCCGAGTCACCCAGCTCCGAATGGGTACCTAACTAGACAATAGTTAGGCGGCTGGGGTAATACGTGGAACCCCTATAGCCGTGGCCTGTGACCGCTGCATCATTTGCCAACAGATCATCTCTCATGGTCTGTGGACGCAATTATCTTCTGCATAGAAGGAGTGTCTGTATATCTAAGATAAGATAACCCAGGGTTGGGACTTTCCGCAATATACACGACGGATTATATGTTGCCCCGAGAAGGAACAACGTAAGTGAAAGCAAGAAGCATTGTTGCCACATCCCCTTCCTTTTTTTTCTTTTCTTCCCACTCCCCTTGCTCACTGTGATGTTTCGTTCCCAGCGGGGGGGGGGTCATTCATTATAATCATCAACACATGGTTGTTTACGTGAACTATATATGAACAATAGGGTATCACCTGTCAAAAATGACGGAGCATTAAAAAATAACATATTTCAGCAGCAATCTAATTATTTTTAACAAATGTTCATCAGAACAAAAAACAAATAATGCAATATAAAACTTTTTTAAAAAATTAATTTTTTGTTTCATTCATTTATTTCCAAATTAACAATTTTATGTGGACGTTCGAAAATAATTACTTTTTGTCACTGATGACCAATTTGCCCTTGTTTCTTTATTTCAAGCAGTGTCTTTATTCTTGTGTAACGGTAATTGTATGAATCTTGGAGCAAGCAGTCAAGATATAAGTATTAGGACGCTTGTGACATTTCTGGGGGCTCAGTCTGGGATTACACGAAATACATAGACACTGCTGAAACAACGAGAATGCCAGTCAATACTCTGGAGGAGATATTAGCACTGGTGGATGCCCTTCAACTAAGAGGTGAAGAAAGGAGAGAGTACATAGAGAAAGAGGTACAACGAGCGAAAGATTATGAGAGAGAGATGGCTGATAGGGTAGCCGAAAGAGAGGCGGCTGAGAGGGCGGATAAGGCGGCCGAGAGAGAAATGGCGGATAGGGCGGCCGAGAGAGCAGCCATGTTAGAAATCAAGAGATTGGAGGCTGCCAATGGAAGAAATACGAATGGGACAGATAACAGGCCCAGGCAGCCCAAGCTTCCACCATTTATAGATGGTGTTGATCAGCTTGATGGATACATTACAAGGTTTGAAAATTTCGCTAGAACCACTAAATGGCCGGAAAGCGACTGGGCTCTGTCATTGGGTGCGCTTTTGTCGGGTCAAGCCTTGGAGGCGTTCTCCAGAATGCCCTACGAGGACGCATTGGTGTATGTAAAGGTGAAAGAAGTGCTCCTAAAAAGGTACAATCTCACAGAGGAGGGATATCGAGACCTATTTAGAAAGAGCAGGCCTCAGGCAGATGAGTCACCATCCATCTTTATAGGAAAAATCAAGGGCTATTTGTGGAAATGGATTAGCCTATCGGGAATTGACAAAACATTTGACGGTCTTAGAGACCTCATATTGAAAGAACAATTCGTGAATGTGTGTTCTGAGGATTTGGCAATACATTTAAAAGAGCGAGGTATGGACAGCCTGGAGGAAAGTGCTAGAGTTGCAGAGTTGTTCCTGGAAGCAAGGAAAAGAAGCTTCGCTCATGGCTCTGGTGCAATGCAAAGTGGCAACGGTAATGACCTGAATGGGAGAAAAGGTGAGGTGCAACGGACCGAATTAAGTCAGAGAAAATGGCAAAATGTGGCTGAAGGAAGTTCCAGACCGGACGTGAGTTGCTTCGTGTGTCACAGGGTTGGGCACATAGCACGCTATTGTCCCAATACTAGGGAGACCGGAAACACGAATGCAAAGAGAGTTGCGACGACGCGTGTTCTAGAGTGTAAACGGTCAAAGGGCAAACGCCCGTGGGAAAAGAGCCTAAACGCATCTGTTGGAGGAGAAAATGTTGGCCAATCCGTGAAGGTCAGAGATGGAGAGTTAGCAAGAGGTGGTGACTGCAAAGAAGCTGGAGCAGGAAAGTTGGAGATGGTAGATGGGTTCGTAGGAACAAATAAAGTTAAAGTATTGAGAGATACAGGAAGCGAAGTAGTGGTTGTCAAAAGAAGGCACGTGAGAGAGGACCAATTAACTGGCGAAACAGAGCTGATCAGAATGTTAGATAACAGGGTTATCAGAGGGAAAAAGGCGATGATAGACATAACGACACCATACCTGAGTGGAATAGTGGAGGCGGTATGTGTGGAGAATTCTATAGTGGACTTGATTGTGGGTAATGTGTTTGGAGCAAGGACCGATGAAAACATGGACATGGTGGCGATAGTGACAACGCGAGCTCAAAGAAAAAGAGAATTTCGTACTGCCCAAAGTAGTATCGCCAGGGATTGTTACAGGGAAGGAGTCGGGCCCATTCGATCAACTGGAGATAGACTTGTTCGAAGCAGTGGGCCACATCGATGGTCCACCGACAGAAAGCGTGGTTAGGGGAAGGTGAATTGTGGTTGTGAAAATCGGAGGAGTAGAAACGTCAGCATGAGTGGAGGAGTTTGTTACAAGTGTGGTAGGCCCGGTCATTGGGCCAGAGACTGTCGCAGTGGCCAAGGCGGTGGTGCGGGGAGCTTTAGCGGACGAGATCGTGGTGGTGCTCGCATGGACTTTAGAAATAGGAGAGGAGCCGGTGATAATAAATGCTACAAATGTAACAGACCTGGTCATTTTGCCATAGACTGCGAAAGGGGCATTGATTCAAGTGCTCGTTGTAACTGCAACAGCCCTGTGCATGTTTAGCGTGACCATCCTGAAATACTTTAACACGGCTCGTTTTGCGCGGGCAAGGATTCTGAGAATAGTGCCTGTTCCTGTTGAGAGTCACGTTTTTACAAGTGCACAGTCATCCCTGGATCAAATAAAGTTCTATATATTGAGACATTGACTTTAAAGAATATTACGTTCATGTTGATTTTTGTGGGATTACCCTGTTAATATAATAATATTTTGAGTTGTTATAAGTCATAATTTATTGGGTTTGAAATATATACTGATTTGTATGTAAATGCTTTTTCGATATATTGGAGAGCAATATTAATGGTTACTGTATTAAAGAGGAAATGGTAGTAGTGTTAATGGATATTTGAAAGTATATATCCATAGAATATAATAAGAAGTAATCATAGTAATGAGTAAAGTTGAAAATCGGTCATTTGAGATTGTGGAAATTTGTCGACCTCGAAAAATTTCTGGAAAGGGGGGCATATGTCACAGATGGCCAATTTGCCATTGTAACTTGTTGTTGTGAGTTGCGCACGGTGGTGTGTTTGATGTTTGCTTTTGTGGTA
Source organism: Radix auricularia (assembly GCA_002072015.1). NCBI lineage: Eukaryota > Metazoa > Mollusca > Gastropoda > Lymnaeidae > Radix > Radix auricularia. The sequence goes on from MUZC01003009.1 coordinate 387,319, forward strand.
TTTAAAGTTATTGGTTAGTGGTGCGAAAGCGTGCAAAGTGATTGTGTTGTTGACGTCATTGGAATATGTGTAGAAGTTGAGAGAGTTTTGTGTGTTGGTTGTTGTGGCAAGGAGGAAACGCCATTAAAGTTGTTTCTTTATTTCAAGCAGTGTCTTTATTCTTGTGTAACGGTAATTGTATGAATCTTGGAGCAAGCAGTCAAGATATAAGTATTAGGACGCTTGTGACACTTTTGGTGCGCTGTTTTCTAAAATTAGTATCGTCACGTTCGGGGCACACATTGCAAATAATTGATTGCTAGGTTATAGCTTTAGGGCTGTAGCGCAAAAAAGATGAATGATGAAGAATATTCATCAGGATAAAGTGAAAATTAGAAGATTTAAAAAAAGGGAGGGGTTATTCGGAGATTTTTACGAATAACGCCCGGCGTTATACGGAGAAATCTCCGAATAACGCCGGGCGTTATTCGTAAAAATCTCCGAATAACGTCTGGCGTTATTCGGAGATTTCTATTTATAGAAACAATCAGTACTTTTTTATTTATATATGTATTTTTGTTTCCATGTAAAGCGCTGTGAGCCTGGCTCCTTGCTGGGATACAGCGCTATATAAATCATCATTTTATTATTATTATTATTACTTTAGTCTCATTATAATAAAGGATTATTTGTAGCTGTCATAGATTTTTTTTTAAAAAATCAAATTAATAATTCTTAGTCTTGTTAGCTCTACTAATTGATTTGCGATTGACATTGTAACTATAATAATGTTAAAATAGTAACATTGATTTCACTGTCATTAGTTTTAGCCCCAATAACCAATAATAACTACTCAATTAATGATAATGTTGATGTATTTAGATGTGTATTATAGTATGTGTATACATCTTTTAAGTGGTATTTTACTGATAATTACTGCATTTGAGATTTTAGCCATTTAGAAAAAAAAATAATCTGAGCACCAGTCCACCAGTTGTAACTTGAATAATTTTAATTTTGAAACTCGCTGCCTATTATCCTATTTGTATTATTATATTATCAACTGTGTGTAACTGGAGTATGTGCGACTGGTTGAAAATAATTTTCTACTTGGTATTAAAAAATAATGATTTTTTGTTAAAACTGTTGGCACCTTTACTAGATTTAAATGGCTTTGGATAATTGAAGTTGAAGTTGAAGTACGCTCACTGACATTGACGACTATGAAGATTGAATAAATTAATATTAAAATTATTAATTTAGTTTCATCACCGTTAAGTCTAAGTTGTTAGAAGTAATTGTTAGTGACCACTGTTAGTGTTAGTTAGTGTTAGTAATGCTTATATTATAATTATAAATTGTATTATTATTTATTATTAATTTAGTTTCATTACCGGTACCGTTAGTTAGTTAGCCGTTTGAAGTCATTGTCTTGTCAGAATTGTCATTGTTAGTGACCACTGTTAGTGTTAGTAATGCTTATATTATAAGTTATAAAATTGTGTTTTTTTTAAACTCCAAGAATAATGATTTTAAAATTAATTTATTCAATCTTCATCATCACAATCACAAGTGGGGAAAGTTCGTTCACTACTAGTACTAGTGACTAGTGACACTGACACTAGTTAGTAGTACTAGTAGTACTTAATCTTAGTCTTAGTCTTAGTTACTAACTTAGTTCAAGTCTAAGCTTAATCGCGGGGTTTCCAACTTTAATGTGCATAACAAAAACTACTTTAGCATATTACTATTACAAATAAAAGAAAAACCCAACGTGAAAGTAATTGAAAATGAAATTGGAATGTTACAAATAAATAAATAAATAAAGCGTCGTAATCGAAACCCGAACCTCGGACCATTGTTATAACCAAAACACTATGTTACTCACTAACCATTAGACCACAGAAGCACATATTGAAATGAAATTTTTAAGAATCTTATGAAAAACTGGCAAAAAGTGACGTCTAACGCTATGAATCATGGGAAAATCTCCGAATAACGTCTGGCGTTATACGGAGATTTTTACGAATAACGCCGGGCGTTATACGTAAAAATCTCCGAATAATCACTTCGTTAAAAAAATTTAAATTTAACATTTTTTGCGTTTAGTACTTAGCTATCAATAATAAAAGGTAAAATGAGTAAAACATATTTTAACTAAGATGTTATGATACAATTTGTTTTGAAAAGAATGAAATAGGTGATATTAAATTGAACAAATACGCTCTTACAAAAGGCACCATAAGGCATTTTTTTATTTATTATTATTATTTGTTTTTAACAAAGAGAAATATATACTCGGCGCAGTTTATTATAGCCTTACTCGATAGCAAGAATAACTGAAATAATAATTCCGAAATAACCAAATCTTTGTAATGTGCTCACAATTCAGATCTGTTGTTCAAAAGGAGACGGAATTTAAAAATGTATATCAATGACAAAACTAAAGATTAATGGACAAAAAAAAAAAAAAATAGAATTGCATCATGGACCTAAAAGAATTTTTTTTTAAATACACAAGAAACACGTGAGAAATACGGTGATGGGTCAAACTTCTTAATGTAAAGAAATTTGAAGAAACATTTTACTTTGGTTAATGTCTAATCTTTTATTCAATCTAAATTCAAAAATAATTAGATACTTTGAGACAATTTTCAAAATAATTTGTTTTAATCCATTTTACAAACAAGGTAACTTATTTTAAACCCCACATTCACAGATGGGTAAAACAATAGACAACATTATCATCGCTACATTTACATTTCTATTTTAACGCTATGTGTAATCGTGTTCACATTAGTTCTACAACAAATATCTATGAATTGAAAAAAAATATATGAAATAAAAATGTCAAAAAGCGTTTTATACCACTGAATGTGAATACAAAAGCAAAATAAAATAAGGAATTTTAATGTAAAAAATGTTTATCTGAGCTAATACTAATACATGTTCATGAAACGTTAAAATCCTTGCGTTACTTTATGGGATGCTTAATTCAGGGTCATTATACTAGTGAATTGGTTTCATAAGTTAACGTTTAATTTATTAACTGGAACTTTGGTGTCTGCGACATGAGGTGAAGTTTTAGTATCAGATAACGGTGATGACATGATATGAGATGGAAGGGATATCTTATTGTGAGATGAAAAGTATAGTTAAGTATGACAAGGTATTGATGGTTTAGTAAGAGAGGGTAGTGATGGTTTAGTATGAGATGGTAGTGATGGTTTAGTATGAGATCATAGTGATGTGGTAGTATGGGATAGTAGTGATGGTTTAGTATGAGATCATAGTGATGGTTTAGTATGAGATGGTAGTGATGGTTTAGAATGAGATGGTAGTAATGGTTAGTATGAGATGGTAGTGATGGTTTAGTATAAGATGGTAGTGATGGTTTAGTAGGAGATGGTATTGATGGTTTAGTATGAGATGGTAGTGGTGGTTTAGTATGAGATGGTAGTGGTGGTTTATTATAAGAGGGTAGTAATGGCGCAGTATGAGATGTTAGCAAGGGTTTAGCATGATATGGTTGTAATGGTATAGCATGAGATGGTATTAATGGTTTAGCATGAGATGGTTTTAATGGTTTAGCATGAGATGGTAGTGGGGGTTTATTATAAGAGGGTAGTAATGGCGTAGTATGAGATGGTAGCAAGGGTTTAGCATGATATGGTTGTAATAGTTTAGCATGAGATGGTTGTAATGGTTTAGCATGAGATGGTATTAATGGTTTAGCATGAGATGGTAGTGGTGGTATATTATAAGAGGGTAGTAATGGCTTAGCATGAGATGGTAGCAAGGGTTTAGCATGATATGGTTGTAATGGAGTAGCATGAGATGGTATTAATGGTTTTGCATGAGATGGTAGTAATGGCTTAGCATGAGATGGTAGTAGTGGTTTATTATAAGAGGGTAGTAATGGCTAAGGATCAGATGGTAGCAATGGTTTAGCATGAGATGGTTGTAATGTTTTAGCATGAGATGGTAGTTATGGCTTAGTATTAGGCCGTAGTGATGATTTTGCATGGTGGTTTTAACTTTAAGATCGTAAAACTTTCGGGTAGGGATGATTTGCTCATCGAGAAGGGAGGATCTTGGTGCCTAATGGCCGCCTTTTGAAAGAAACACGATTCAGTTTACCCATAACCGCCCATACAATTTATTTTTTCTGCCATTTATTAATTATTGTTTAAAACCATGATAACGGTAAATCAAAGAGAAAAAGTTATTTAAAAAAAAAAAGAAATTTTTGTTAAGTCTGTGTAAGACAAGAAATTTAGTGTTTTTAAAAAAAATACAGAAGCATTTTCAACATGCAATTTTTCACATCCACCAAATTTGTTTTTGATTTTTTTTTAGTTTTACAAATGACCCATATTAGTTTTTTGTTGTTTTTTTCAAGAATGATTCAACAAAAATTATCACACGCCTTTAACAGTAATAAGCATTTTCCAATGGCGGAACAATGTGTTTGCCTCAATGACTTCAGGGAAATTTTGTTAATTATATTATAGTCTTTGAAGGCGAGCAATAGTAAAATACGAATTGCTCTCATTAAATATCTTGATGACTGTATTTCTCTGCATTGTTCGGACATCAATGGTGTCGTTAACATTCAGTTTGAGAACACCTAAAGAACCATCAGAAATAAAAGGTATTTATTTCATACTTTTCGATAATAATTTGACATGTTAACATTGATTACCGTAAAAAAAAAATTAGTAGCTAGACAATCTCTCATTGATTTGTTTGAAAGTATTAAAAAAAACCCAAACCCAAAACATTTCAGAGTTACACCTGAAAGCTAATTAGGGAGATGAAAGCTGTGGTAAACATCTATGGGCCATGGGGAAACATTTTTTTTTTGTATAAGGTGTTCATGCAAATGAAATACTAGAGGAGAGTTCAGACCTACCATTTATGTTACAAATCCTATGGTCAGAGCTGCCTTCAATATTTGTGGAGCACTTGATCCCACCCTCTGGACACGCCAATAAAATTCGGTTGTTCACGTAGAGTCCAAGGTAACCTTTAAATGTGTTGTCAATGAACGAGACCTGTAGTCAGAATTTTTCAACGTTATTAATAATAATTTACTATTACTAATACTATTACTTCCACTGTTTCTACTACTAATACACACACACACACATACCCACACACACACACACACACATATATATATATATTTATGTATGTATATGTATGTATGTATATATATATATATGTCGGTAAACACTAATTTCAAACCCCTTTGATTTCAATCTGGATCATGATGGATATACTAAACTTATTAAGTAAACCGTCTTGGAACAGACGTTAGAATTTCATTACCCCATTGGAAATTTTATAATTTAAAAAAATTACATTTGGTCAATAATTTATCTCCAAAAATGTAGACCCTTTTAAAATGGCCTTTGACATAAATAATTTTTAAAAACGGCATACGGTACCCAAGCCCTAAAAGGTGTTTTTACTATTAAAACTTCTTTTACAAAAAACTAAATAAGTGTCGGGGTCCTATGGGTGTAAAATGTATAGTTTAAAAAAAAAAAAATAAAATAAAATTAAAAAAAAACACGAAAAACAGCTTATTTCAATTTCGATCATCATGAATATATTTGTTGATCAGAATTTATTTTAAAATATCGAGTGTAATCGAATGGTTCAATAGTCTTAAACTTTAAAGAAAAAATAAATTAGGGGCCAAGGGCTACAAAAGATTGAAAAAATATAATTTTAACGACCTAAAGAATTTTAATATAGGCAATCAAGTTTTTTATCTTCCAAGTTTTGTAAAAATACATATACACAGTATCCAAAGTTTTTTTTTAAATTTGTAATTTAGCTAATATAAGGTGAGAAAACAACAATTGAGTGATACGTTTGTCTGCTACCATACCAAAATTTCATGCGTCTACCTGCACAGGAAGTTGGAGAATTTGTGATGATTAACTTTTTATTTAAGAAAAAAATACATTTGGGTCCCCGGCTCCCAGTGAGTTGCAATTTAAATATTCTTTTCGCGTGTTACCAGCGCGGGAGTGGACGCAACAGTTTCCTTAAAGTTTCATGCTTCTAACTGCAAGGGAAATTGAAAATTAGTGATGAGTCAGTTTTTATATCAGAAAAAATACATTTGGACCCCCGGCTCCAAGTGAGTGATACTTTAAATATAACTACACAATTTCCCAAATTTTCATGTTCCTACCTACACGGGAAAATGGAAAAAAAAGCAATTTTCAGTAAAAAGAAAAAACGTTTTTTTGGCCCCATGATTGTGATTTCTAAAAAGAAATTAACGCCAATAATCGTTGCGAGAGGCTACTTAACAATTTATAAACGTGTCATGCTTCTACCTACACGGAAAAATCGAGAATTATTTATAAGTCAGTTTTTAATATAAGAAAAAACTACATTTGGGCCCCCGAACTCCAGTAAGTGATAACTTAAATATTGTTTTCGCCTATTATCATCGTAGAAGCATACTTAACAACTACCCAAAGTTGTATGCTTTCACCTACACACGAAATAGGAGAATTAGTGATTTATATTTTTTATAGCTCATATAATGAAAAAAACAAACAAAAATTGGGCCCCTTACCCTAGGGGTGGTCACCTGGGGTTGAAACATAGCCTATGACCTTTTCCGGGTCAAATTGGTGTTCCATACAAAGTTTTAGCGCCCTGGGTCCAACGGTGTGGATCTGTATTGGTAACAAATAAACAAACAAAAATTTCATCTTTATATATTAGATACATATATATATATTAGTATATATATATATATATATTAGGGCTGTTATCGATTAAATTAAATTTAATCGTTAACTTTTGAAAAATTACCGAATAATTAATCGATAATTTTGATTGATGCTGAAAATANAAAACTGCTTATTTTAAGGTTTCCATTTTAAAAATCTTTTTTTTAAATGGAGAAGTTTGTAGTAATTTGTACTTAAAAACAATGAGTAATTATTAATAATTATTTATTTATTAATAAATCGAAAAATAGTTTTAAATATTTTGTTTAATTTTAATCACCATTTTATCGATTAAAATAATTTTAATCGATAAAACATTTTACCGATTAATCGAGAAATTAATCGGTAATTTCCGCAGCCCTAATATATATATATATATATATACATACATACATACTAATATATACTAATAAAAGGGAAATCCCTCACTCACTCACTGATTCATCACTAATTATCCGACTTCCCGTGTAGGTAGAAGCATGAAACTTTGGGAAGTTGTTGGGTACCCTCTCAAGACGAATATTGGCGAAAAAAGAAATTTAAAAATCTCACTCATGTGGGGTTTTCCGTATATGGGCTTTATAAAAATTGAAATTGAACAATTTTCCTATTTCCCGTGTAGGTAGAAGCATGAAACTTTGGAAATTTTGTAAGTACGTGCTCTCGACGATAATTGGATGAAAGAAAAGTTAAATTTACCACTAATGGAGGCCGGGGCCCCAAAAACGTTTTTTTCCTGATATAAGCTATATAACATTGAAAATCACTAATTCTCCTGTTTCCCGTTTATGTAGGAGCATGAAACTTTGGAAATTTTTTTGAGTACACGCTCCCGACAATAATTGCTAAAGAAGAATGTTAAAATTTCCTTTTATGGGGGTCCCGGGGCCCAAATATATTTTTTCTTATATTGAAAACCGACTAATCACTAATTATCATACTTTCCGTGTAGGTAGGAGCATGAAATTTTGAGAAATTGTTGGGTATCCTCTCACAACGAAAATTGGCTAAAAAGAAATTTACAAATCTCGCTTATGTGGGGCCGGGGGCCCAAAAACATTTTTTCCATAATATGGGCTATATAAAAAAATAAAATCAACAATTTTCCTATTTCCCGTGTAGGTAGGAGCATGAAACTTTGGCAATGTTTTGAATACACGCTCCAGACGAAAATTGGCTAAAAACAATATTAAAACTCCCTCTCATGGGGGGTCGTGGGCCCAAATATAGTTTTTCTAATATTAAAAACCGACTCATCACTAACTCTCTAATTTTTCGTCTGGTAGGAGCATGAAATTTTGGGAAGTTGTTGAGTACCCTTTCACGACAAAAGTTGGTGTAAAAGAATTTTGAAATACACACTCATGAGGGCCGGGCCCGAAAGCCATTTTTTTCTCTTATGTGAACTATATAGAAATTGAAAATCTAATATTCTCTTATTTCCCGAATAGGTTAAGGCGTGCAACTTTTTTTTTTTTTTTTTTTTTTTTTTNGCAAAAAAAAAATGTTAAAACTCACTCTCATGGGGGGCAGTGGGCCCAAAATATAGTTTTTCTAATATTAAAAACCGACTCATCACTAACTCTCTAATTTTTCGTCTAGGTAGGAGCTTGAAATTTTGGGAAGTTATTACACTTTCAAGACGAAAGTTGGTGTAAAAGAATTTTTAAACACACACTCATGGGGGCCGGGCCCGAAAAGCGTTTTTTTTCTCTTATATGAACTATATAAAAATTGAAAATCTATAATTCTCTTATTTCCCGAATAGGTTAAGGCGTAAAACTTTGAGGGGTTCTTAAACACACTTCCACGATGGTAGCAGGTGAAAACATATTTAAAATATACCTTACTGGGGGCCTGGGGTCCAAATATAGTTTTTAATGCACTCACTCACTCAATCATCACTAATTCTCCAACTTCCCGTGTAGGTAGGAGCTTGAAAATATGGGAAGTCGTTGAATACCCTCTCGCGACGAAAAGGAAATTTAAAATTCCAAATTATGTGGGGCTGGGGGCCCAAAAAATATTTCTCTTTATATGTAACAATTGAAAATCACTATTTTTCCTTTGTGCCAAGTATGTAGAACTTTAAACTTTGGGAAGTTGTTGAGTACACTTCTTCGATGGTAACATGTGAATATATATTTACATAATCACTTTCTGCATGTCGGAGGCTCCAATGTAGTTTTTCTATTAAATGAGCTATTAAAAACTGAAAATTACTGCTTCTCACATTACCTGTGTAGGTAAAAGTATAAAGCTTTCTGTAGTTTTGCTGCTTCTCCCATTTTCTGTGTAGGTAAAAGTATAAAGCCATCTGTAGTTGTTTAAAAACAGCCCGCGATGGTAATAAATTTTAAAAATTTCCACTTATGTGTGGCCGAGGGCCCAAAACCTTTTTTCCACCTAAAATGGGCTATATAAATCTAAATCAACAATAATTCTCCAATCTTCCGTGTCGGTTGAATCGGTAGAAGCTTGAAATTTTGGGAAGTTTTTGAGTACACTCCCGCGATGGTAAGAGGCAAAAAATATTAAATCCTTTCTCACTAGGGAGACGATTGCCTAAATATAGTATTTTCTCATGATGAGCTATATAAAAAAGATGTATTTTTCAATAACCGAAATCCTAATTTACCGCAGCAAAGCGCGGGTAAATTGCTAGCATATATATATATAT
>MUZC01003009.1:408071-421553 GCA_002072015.1 Radix auricularia
TATATATATATATATATATATATATATATATATTGATGTTCCTTGGTTGTTCGGTGTTTAACTATCCTTGTCTACTCTCACTTTTATTCTGATCATTACACACTTAGTTAAATATTCTTCAGTCACTGAAAACCAAGGCAGAATGCACAATTAATTACATTTAATCACTTAACTTCTGCACTATCATTATTCGTACATCTCTCTATCACTCGCGTCTATCTAACTATCCGTCCTACTTCCTAACTCCTTGTTCTGTCCCTACGTGTGTCCCTATCTCTGTCCTATCCCTGTTTCTCTCTACGTCCGTCTCATCCGTGTGTCCCCAAATCCCCGTCTGTGCATACCCTTTATACCCGTCAGTCTCCGCCCCTAAATTACCATACGGTCACGCTTGTTTGACTTAACCAATCTCTGGCGAGACTACCACACCCAGGCCAGCTGGCCCGTATGTTACGGCTTGAGTTCACACCCCGTCCAGTCCCGTGGTCAGTCGCCGTCCATATCAAAGGATCCAAGGTTGGCGTCAGTCGCCGGCCATATCAAAGGAACAAAGCTTGGCGTAAGTCGCCGGCCATATCAAAGGATCCAAGGTTGGCCTCGTTCCTCGGCCGCACCCGTCGAGCTTCAAAGGACCCGTCCCACTGAGTGCCGACAATTCGCCCTCAGGGCCTCCACAATATATACATATACACGCTTATATAATAATATATATATATGTATGTATGTATACACACACACATACACACACAAACACACACAAGCAGACACACACACACATGGGTCTCACTCCTCATCTGCTGCAATTGGCCCGGGGCCCGTCTGTTTGCTGCCCTGAACCCCGCATACTCTATGGCTGGCCCCCATTCCGTTCTAACGACACAGTTGTAATATACCGTTTCGGAGAAACCAACATAACACATCCCCCTTTGCCTTACTAGTCCGCCACTGTTCGAGTGTCGTCGAAAACTTGAACTGGTTAAAGGATCCAATTATTCATCTCGTTTGACCTCGCCGACAGTTAAGAGGAAATCTGTGTGACTCATAGGATAAGAAGCAGATGAAGGGGAATAACCCGCCTGATTCGTTTAAAAATAAAACTGGCTTTAATTTGGTTATTTATAATGAAAACTTTTTAGTTTTGTGCTCCACAGACCAACCATTTAGCAAATGTGTTAACTTTTCATCGGGTTTATCTAAGCTAATCGCCTCGGAAAATAGTGCCCACACAAATAGCCACATATTTAAAAATACCTAAAAATACATTTTAGGAATTTGGTAAATATCAAGATTGTTATACGCTTACACAGTGTATAGTGTGCAAGAATCGTCACTTAACGAAGGAAACTATTATTTGAAATCATAGAATATCTATTTTGTACGACAATGTCATGCTTTATTTCCAGCACCACACAGCCATATCCACTTATTAATTCGTATTTCCGATTTTCGTTTAACATACTTATTACTCGGTTAGTACCCGGATCCGGAAAATAGTTCATCTATTTGGACTTGGTACCCGGTAGAAATTGTCTTCCCGGTTGGTCCCTGATAAACTTTATAAATGTATACAAATATGATGTAAAGTTCAAATAATTACACTTCAGTCTTAAGTTTCTTATAATACCCCCCACCCCGAAAAAACAAAGTGGCAAGAATCCAGTCTCCAGAAATTTCTGTGATCATATCAAGGAATACAACTCTGCCTTAACTTTCGCATCAATGGGCGCCCACATCGCTCAACCATCTGGACATGGGCCGTATGCTTTCCGAATCCACGGTCAAATTTATCATCAAGTCTCTCTTTTGTATATCTAACTCTGGATAGGAGAAGGTATAACGCGCCATCCTGTCAAACTGATGTTGCTGCTGACTTCGTAGGGGAAGATGGGGAACCTCCTGCACAAAGCGATATTTGCATATACCCAAGGGGAGATGCTTGCAAGCGTATCTCTGTACTGAATATGAACTCTGTACTGAATATGAACTCTTCCTGTCACTTTCCTTTTGGAAGAAAGAAGCTTTCTGAAAGTAAATTTTTATTAAAAACTTATTTGCGATCAACAATGATTTAAGATCGGCTCTGTAGATCGTATCGTTTTATCCCCTGCTATTCCCTTGCAGAGATCCAGGCTGGCACATACAATTGACCCATGTTGAAGAAAAGAGAACCGCGAACAGAACCCGAGTCACACAACTGCAATTTTATGCTTGCATGCTTGCCATGAGACCTGCATTCATCATCTTGCATTCCAGCAGCAAACTCTTCCAGCAATATGTCGTTGACGCATATGTCAGAACAGAAGGCGCGCGTTTACATTACATACGCTCCCATCAACAATATTTGCACGCAGAACATTACAGGGGACTGAAGGATGCTATCGCTGCGAGAGCACAAGACAATAGCCTTCACCCTTAACAGTTAATCATTCTTCCCTCTACGTTTCAAGGCAGTCCACGCTACATGCAACAGAACTACCAAAAACGCGATGGCAATTGTCCGCAAATGTGGAAAGCCTGACTTATTCCTAACATTCATCTGCAATCCTGCTTGGCCGGAAATCTGTAACGTCATTTCCCATCATGAGCAACCAGAACATAGACCTGATGTCGTTACCGGCATCTTTCATATCAAACAGAGAGAGTTCCTAACTGACATTCTGGAGAGGAATATTTTCGGCAATTTAGTGGCATACATTTTTGTCATTTAATTCCAAAAACGAGGCTTGCCTCATTGCCATATGTTACTGACCCTTGATGCACAGTGCAAAATAAGAACCAAAGATGGCATAGAAAAATATGTATGAACTGAGCTTGCGAATCCCGAAATACACCCTCGACTTTTCCTAATTGCTACTAAATGCATGGTCCATGGTCCGTGTGGCGAGCTCAATGCCAACTCACCTTGTATAAAAGACGGCAAGTGCACCAAAAATTTCCCAAAGCACTTCAACGCTGAGACTTTAAAAAAAACACACACAAGGGCACCACATATATCGGCGTAGACAGGGCCAAACTGTCATTGTTGACAATAGTCGTTTGCTTTCTCAGAAATTCAATGCTCACATTAACGTTGAAGTGTGCGCGTCCATTCAATGTATTAAGTATCTAAAAGTATGTCTGCAAAAGACACGATGCTGCATCCATTGCACTTCTGAAGGAGCAAGCCGATGTTGTTTTCCAACACAACGAAATACAAACTTTCCTTGATAGTATGTATGTTAGTGCATCTGAGGCTATTTGGCATTTGAACGATTACAGTCTTTCAGAAAAATCGCATGTTATTACACGATTACCACTTCATGGGCCAGAAAAACTAGTCGTCTTCTTTCATAAGAATCACGAAGAACGAGCGCTACAAATACAGGCAAAAAAAAAAGCGCCATGCTCCTAGCTTCGTTTCAATTCAACAAGACGGGTCCTGAAGCTGTGGAGTTAAATTACAATGATGTTCCACAACATTACACATTCCAGCAATCCTCTGGAAAATGACCAAAGAGAATTAGAAGAAGCACAAAAGTGATCGGTAGAATGCCTGTCGTTGCCATTATTGACACCGAACGTTATTATCTCAGGCTTCTCCTTACCCGTTCCGTAGGCATCACTCGTTTCAACCATCTACGAACTGTCAATGGCGTGGAATGTAACAATTTCAAAGTGGCGTGCCAACAATTGGGTCTTCTTAAAGACGACAAGATATGGCATGATACTCTTACAGAGGCATCTCAGATTCGAATGCCACCGTTCTTGCGACAAATTTTATTTTTCAACTGCGTCTTCCGCAAACCCCATAACGTTCCACACCCTTGTACACGCATTAACTCTTCCTTTTTGAGGACTTTCTCACAAAAAATTTCCACACGCACTGCTTGCTTGTATGCTCTCGCAGAAATAAATGACAAGCTGCAACCACATGGGCTCAACCTGCACAAATTACACTTACTGACATTCTTCCAATGTGTCATTCATCTTCTGTCTTTGAATCTCAGGCTGAACACTCCCACGCTATGGAACACTACGACAAACTTAACATGAAACAAATGCATGCTGTTGACACTTTTTGGACGCTGCATAAACCAACTCCCATCCGCGACAAACCTTCTTCTTCATAGATGGTCCCGCAGGAACAGGGAAAACCTTTGTTTACAAGACTCTGATCCATGCCATCAGAGCCAGGGGAGACATTCCTATAATCGTTGCATCTACAGGAATAGCTGCAACATGTTTACCGAGTGGACGTACTGCACATTCGGTGTTTAAAATACCGTTGTGATTCTTTGTTTGGTTTGGAAATTCATTTGGTCTCACATATCGAGACGCGCTGACTCACACCCTTTTGTATAATTGTTACCTTCAATCTAGATTCTAGAACCACGACAGGAAACTTGACCCATACTGGATAAATCACAAGAGATTGAAGAGTAACATGATGTCGCAGCTCACACTTTAAATTTAGGCGTTNATAATGACAGACCTGTGTCTCACTATTGGAATCATTGTTTTACCTGATATAATGACAGAAGATGTGTTTCACTATTGGAATCATATGTCTCACCAGTCATAATAACTGACCTGTGGTTTATTTTCTCTTCTGTTGTTTAAGATTAAGTAAAAGTAAAATAAACAACCTGGTTCAATAATTGCATTATTACAAAATTGAAATTTATTTTATTTATTTCTGAACTGAACTGAACTGTCCCTTAACCCGACGATGGGTCGTTGGGGCACCATTTTGAGCTGCGCACTAACTCCTGCCAGGTGTCACGGTTCTGAGCTGCCTTCTGGGAATCGCTAAATGAAAGGTCGGTCCACTCTTTGATGTTGTCCTCCCAACTCTTCCTTGGTCTGCCTCTTTTCCTTCTTCCCTGGACTGTGCCTTGCAATATCGTCTTCGAGAGACCTCCAGATCTTGACACGTGCCCGTACCACCTTAGTTTCCTCTTTTTAATTGAGGTGAGAAGGTCCTCGTAAGGGCCAATGGCAGCCCTTATTTTGTCGCAGACCGCTTCGTTCGTGATGTGTGCTGTGTAGGAGATGTTTAATACCTTTCGAAAACATCTCATCTCAAGCGCACTAATTCTTTTTTGAGGTCTGCGGTGAGCGTCCAAGCCTCACAACCATAGAGGAAGACTGACATCGCCAGAGAGCGCATTAGTTGAATCTTTGGTCTCAGGGAGAGCTTCTTGCTTTGCCAGATGTTTTTCAGTTTGCTTAGTGCTGCAGTTGTTTGAGCCGTTCTCGCAAGAATTTCTGGCTTTGAGCCTTCATCGGATATTACAGCCCCTAGGTATTTGAAGGTAGGGACCTCCTCGAGTCTTTGACCGTTTATCCGTATTTCACTGATGAAATTCTTGTTTGCCATGACCTTGGTCTTTTCTGCATTAATTTCCATGCCATAGGCCTTCGACGTCTTCTCTAGCTTTGCAAGGAATTCTTTTAGTTCGTCCTCGCTGCCAGCTAGGCCGTCAATGTCATCGGCGAAGCGTAGATTAGTTATGATCCTTCCTCCGATGCTGACCGTTCCGACATGGTCTTCGAGCACATCAGTCATAATTCTTTCTAGGACGAGGTTGAAGAGGATGGGGGAGAGTAAACATCCTTGTCTGACACCAACAGTGGTCTTGAACCAATCTCCCAGCTTGCTGTTGTAGAGTACTGCGCTGGATGCTCTGTTGTATAGGTTCTTGATCACAGTAATGAGGTTGGCGTTAATATTGTACTTGTGCATGGTTGCCCACAGTGCTGCATGCCACACTCTGTCAAACGCCTTTTTGAAGTCTATGAAGACATGAAAGAGGTCCCTCTGGTGTTGCAGATGTTTTTCACAGAGCACTCGCAAGTTGAAGATCTGCTCTGTTGTGCTCCTTCCTGCTCTGAAGCCTGCTTGTTCTTCTGCAATGATCTGCTCTGCTTGTGGTTTTAGTCTGTTTAGTATTACCATGAGCATGACTTTGCTGGGGTGACTAATCAGGCTAATTGTACGTTAGTTCTGACACAACTGTAGATTACCTTTCTTTGGTGCGTAATAACCAGCGATTGGGTCCAGGGTGTTGGCCATTCTCCTGTCTGCCAGATCTTGTTGCACATGCTAGTTAGGATGTTTATTACTGGGTCACCTCCTGCCTGAATCAATTCACCAGGGATGTTGTCTGCTCCAGCCGATTTCCCCTTTTTCAGCTTTCGCACAGCATGATCCACCTCATCACGGAAAATGTAATGCATGTCCATGTTAGATGACGTTGGGCAATTGAGTACTGATTCGTCGCCCTTTGAGTCTTCATTATACAGCTCAGAACAGTATTCGGTCCATCTTTTTATTATTTCTTGTTCTTCTGTAATACATTTTGCAGATTTATCTTGAATTGTTGAGATGCGACCTTGCTTAGTGGATGTCAGATCTTTGACAATCTTGTAAGCCTTTTTTGAGTTGTTTCTCTGTAGATTATCATCGATGTCTGAGCATTGTTGTTCTATCAAGTTTGTTTTTGCTTTATTCATTTCTTTCCTGATCTTTTTGTTGATTGTTCTGTATTTGATTGCTCCTTCTGCAGTATTCTTTACGTTCTTAAGTTTTGTTCTTTCATCGCACATCTCTAGGATATAAGTGGAAACCCATGGTTTTTTTTATGGCATGTTTTTTGCCAAGTGTATCTTTTGCTGTCTCAATTATTGTGTTATTGAAGGTATCAGTGATTAGATCTATGTCCAAATCCTTTTCCGATTCACAAAGTGTGGTCAGTGGAACAAATTTCCCTCCAATGTTTGCCCTGAACGCCTCCGCGATTACCGGATCTTTCAATTTTTCAAGGTCGAAGCGTAATCGTGTACTGTTTTGTTTTGCTATCTTTTTCAGGTGTAGATGGAAAGTCATCAGCACCAGGTTATGGTCGCTGCCNGAAGCCCTCTATCGTTGGTCAGGTCATTGCAAGAGTGTCCGCAAGTTTCTGCCCAGTTGATACATACATCTACTCCAATCATTGCATTCCAGTCACCTTGGACGACGATAATATCTTTCTTTGGTGTTTGATCCATGATGTCCTGTACTTGGTCATAGAAGGCCTAAATTTCACTATCATCATGGCTGGATGTAGGAGCATATGCCTGTATAATTGTGATATTGAAGGGTGTTGCTTTCAGGCGGATGGTGATGATGCGGCTGGAAACAGGACGACAACCTATGACTGAGTTTGTTGTATTTTTATGGATTAGGAATCCAACTCCATGTTCGTGTCTGTCCTCCCTGCCGCTGAAGTAGATTTTGTGTCCATCTTCTGTTGCGAGTTCGCCAAAGCTTTTCCATCGGGTCTCACACAGTCCGATGACATTCCATTGGTATCGTTCCAGTTCGTGGGTCAGTTCTTCCACTTTTCCTGTCGCATGTAAGGTTCTTACATTCCATGTGCCAATAATTATGTCTCCTTTTCTTTTATGGGGGTGTTGGTTGTAGTGCACCAGTAGTAGATTTTACGTCCCCATCCTGGTCTGCAATGGTAGACGCGGCCTTTGTTAACCCGGGCGACGACCGAGCCGGTATGTGTTGAGTTAGTATAATAGTCATAAGGTGTGTCTAGGGCAAGAATTGCTTGGCGGCGCCGATCCTTCTCCAAGCTTGACCACAGCCGGTTTCCTCCTTATCGGTGGCCCGCCTTGGTCGTGGACACGTAGCCATTGAGTTCGCAAGTGAACTCTTCCGCCCTGGCCGGTGCTCCAACTAGGAAGTCGTACGCCCAGTGGTGCCGTGTCAGCACCTCCCCCTCACGTGGTTTAGCCGGCCAGCTGAGACCATTGCCCGGGGTGTGGCGCTGGGAGCCACACGTGAGAGTTTCGAGAGATGGACGAGGACCAGTGAGCTTGACCACCCTGGGGTGCAGCTGTCACAGCGTCAAAAGGTACTACCTCTACCCAGCGCTCTCTACAACCCCAGCGCTCTCTATTTATTTCATATTTCATTAATCGTAAATTATATTCTGTACTTGTGCTTTGCTACAGTACGGCTCAGAAGATATAAATAAAACGTTGGTAAGATGCTGAATACACACCGGCTATGGTATTAGTGAGTTGTGTCGGAATCAGGTAGGAATGGGGCTGATGGCCAATGACGTCATCATTGAGCTTTGATCTTTATATGAGGTCGTTTCTGGTTATAACAGATCCTTTCCGTTTACACGTGGTTACTTCCGGTTATTTTAGGGTCACTTATGATGGGTGTGGTACAAAATTTGCCCCGGACACATTCTACCAGTCATAATGGTGACCAAGATGGCGTCCAAGATTGCAACTGATACATGGTGTTTAATAAGATGGCGCCGGACAAGTGTTGCTGACCAATGATGGTGACACATATGTTTATCGTGCAAAAGTTGTTCTGTTGAATGTTGATTGGTTATTGAATTATTTCCCTTTTGCTTTTTTGTTGGTTTTGTTATCAAGTTTTTGAGTAAATTGAAATATTTCTCTTTTGCATTTTTAAATTACTTAAATGAAATCAACATGTTGTTTTATTGTAGTAAGAGTAATAACTGCGTAATTAAGTTAATTCCCTTTGCTTTTCAATTTTTTAAATTTTAACTTAATGGTTGGACAAAGTGTGATGGATTGAATTATTTACCTTTTATTTTCAATTTGAAACACTAATGGTTCGACGCTGTTTGTTTGATTGAATTTTTTCTCTTGTATTTTCAATAGTAGAATTGATCATAAATTACTTGTATAATTCTCTTGTCTTCATATAACTCTATATATAATTATTAATTTTGTCTGTATATTTTATTAACTTTATAGAATAACTATTTTGTAGATTTTTTACTTGGACATACAAGAAAGTACGGAAAGTGTGTCTTATAACAATGCTCAAACTGACTATCAATACATCAATTTTAATTTTTTTATTGTTTTAAGTTTTATTTGTAATTATTATTAATTACTTAGTCTGCGGAAAATAATAAATATTTTTTTGATCAATTGATATTTTTATCGATTAAAATGATTTTAATCAATAAAAGAGTATAATTTTTTTTTAAATATGTTTTTTTTTCGATTTATTAATAAATAATTAATTATTAATCATTAATAATAGGTTATTTTTTATGACGTACAAACTTCCCCATTAAAAAAGATTTTATAACTGTAAAATTTAAAATGATATTTTAAAAAATAAAGATTGTTTTTACTTTATTAAATGCAACAAATTTTAAATTCATTGAAATTATATTGAACTTCTTTTCTTGAAATATATCTCCTAAAAATATTATATATTTAAAATTACATAACTTATTGGGCATTTAAAAAACCTAATAGGGCAAAAAATGTAAAGGAAAACAACATGTTAAAAAAAGGGATTATAAGTTGAACAATCTTGGGATAAAAATAGGATCTTTATGTGTTTGTAAATCATCAATTTATATTTTTATATTTTAAAATTTAATTTGAAGTTTTCATCCAAGTGCCTCAACTTTAATAAATTATTTAACTTATTTTTTTTGCTAACTATTTTTTTTAAAAAGTTGTACATAATTTAATTTTGCATAGTTAAATATTATTAACTAAAACTTGTTAATGTTAATAACAGAGCCTGATTCTTTTTAAAAATTATTTTTAAAAGAAAATAATTGTAATGTTAATATGTTTTCATATACGAATTTCTACAACTCATTGGAACTTTATGTAACATGTATTGAAATAACACTTAATAAATAGGATTTAACAATATGTTCCATTGTTAACTTGCAATTTTTTTCATTGAATGATTAATTTTGATTTCTCTCTTTTTTTTAAGAAAATGATTTATTTATTATAATTTTTTTTTTTATAATTTATTTTTTGCTTTTTAAAACTCAAAATTTAGTTAATATTGTTAATATTAAATATGTCTTTAAAACACGTGAAATAGCGATTTTTTATTATTTTTTTTTAAAGTCACTTGCCTTTTTAATTACTTCTTCAATTTTCAATTTAATGACGTCATGCAACCTTATTTTTAGCTAAAATAAAAAAAACTATCCATTAATCTATCACTTTTTTTCCAAATATTAATGATTCAATTTAAATGCATCGACAACAGCCCTAGTTTAAAACCAATCAGGTCTTGTAAACTTACCAAAACTATTTTATATTTATCACCGAAATATTTACTTTTTGACTTCCAGTAAATTTATGTGTAAAGAGTAAATTAATTATTTTTAAAAATTTCTAATCGCTCAACATTGTTAACGATAAATCATTAAGTAATCATCAATTTCCACAGCCCTGCAAATTACCTATGATTATCGTAGGTAGGACTAAATATTTTCATGGTATTTAATTTCTTTTATTTTCACGGACAAGTGCCCATACATTTTGAATTGTTTGAGGTCTGTCATAAATGCTCGATGTGCATAGTTTATTTTGTTAAAATATTGACGCCTCTCTTAATATATAAGTGAACGTAAAAAGCACAGCTTTAATAAGTTCAACGACATATTGCATTACTTCGTTTTCACCGCCACATAGAATTGTAAAAGGCTGACTCATATAGATCTATACATATCGTTAAGTCACGATTCATGACTTCACGAATTGTGAGTTCACGGTCATTCTTTGCCTCCCAATTTTTTTTCTACCTGACACAGAAAGTTCTTTCTGCTGTGAAAGAAATAGGAGCAGAAAACTCTTTTTGTTTACTTTTGCACGTTTAAGTAAATGATAATAATAAAAGAGGTAAATATGTAAGTAACCACAGAAATAATAAATGGAAAAAAAACAAATTTAGAAATATATATCTTAAATTTTAATCGAATTTTATCCCTTTCTCTTTAATCCAATACAATTTTTAACGATAAATCAATTATTTAATTGCTAATTTCCGCGGCCCATCTAAATACATATGTCACTAGGATGCTGTTAAAAACACACGAAATAAATTTTGACAACAAAGATATAATGCTTGTGTGGCAACCAAAACTTTTTTCCTATTGCAAAGATATTTTTTAACAAATCACCATGCTTCTTCTCGTTATTACTGTTGTATGCAACCAAACCTGACAAACTGCTCCATCATTTCACGTGATACTTGAGGTTTGTCATGTTGAACACGGTGACCCGCAGCGCGAATGACCACACGGCAGAACTGACCAACACTGCTGTAGTAACCCTTTGGATCCCACGATGACCCCCAGATCTGTCGTTGTGACCTGTTATACTGGGCCTGGAGTTTCCAGTTTGTGGCCGCAAGTCCGGCGTCAATCATGACTGAGCTAACCACCAAATCAAAATCCCCGTTAAAGATCAGTACTTTATAATTGTCCATCAAGACAGCCAACTTGGACGTGGAACTGGCCATTATATCCTGATTAAATTTAGCGTTGACTACAAGATTGAGTGCACTGTAACTGAGATTACAAGCATGAACAGCGTCACGGATCTCTAAGGTTTCCATCAGAGTTTGGACTCCTTTAATCGGGACTTGTTCCAATGTTAAATAGTTGTCAGGGTCGTAAATATCAACAATCGGAATAATGATTCCATAATAATCATCTGTCTTAATGCTTGTATAATTTCCTATATCGACGAAGGCATCGAATACAGACTGAAAATCGTCGACTTGTGTTTTGCTTATGACGCCCAGTGCTTCGTAAAGGTCTGCCCCTCTCCTGCACTGAGTCTTCCCATCAAAGTAAGGACCGCTTAAAAAAATCCCTTTTAATGGAATGACTGATCCGTTAGCGACTATCTCGATGTGTAAATGATAAGCGAATGCAGGAACATATTTACCACCGTATGATTGTCCTCCTATGTAGAGATCTAAACTCATATATTCTGGAAAAAGAAGATAGAATTGTTCAATAAACTCGTAAAGATCTATCGAATAGCCGTCTTGTGTGAACTTGTAGCCGTCTTGCTCATTTTCTGTGTAGCTGTAACCAACTCCTACAGGCTGGTCGATGTACAACATATTGAACTTTTCTGCCCAAGATTCGGTCCATCGCGTGTATCCTACATTTTCCTCTCTTGATGTGTTCAATCTCATTGGTCCATTCTCGTAAAATAGACCAATCATGGACGAGATACCCGGACCGCCATTTAACCAAATCAGCAGTGGGGATTGTGGATCAGGATTAAAGGCGGGAAAGAACCAGAAGAATAGATGGTTTCCATGAAATTTGTCAACTGTAATAAGTCCAGCATGGCTCCGGGGAATGACGTCATGTGTTACTAAGCTGAGCTCTCTGGCCTTAGCAATCTCCCCTTTTTCAATCAGAGGTGTCAAATGTAAAGGGACATCATCGGTTCCTCTACATAAAGTAGCAACTTCACACATAACTATTAAAATAATAATCACGAACATTTTTGAAGAGTCCATATTCCTGGAAGCTAAAAAATCAATAAAAGAATATTAAACAAAAAAGAAAACTACAACAACAAGAAAACAAAAATACATTTGAAGAGCCGAATTCTTCATTCTTGACTTTTTTAAGGTCTTAGCAATGTAACTAACGAATAGAAAATTTAGTAAAGGAATTTGAATTAATTTTGGTGTATATATTAGTGTACAACTGGTGAGATTAAACAAAACCAAGATGTTTAAAAGACAAATTTAAATGAGTGAGTAATTAGAGTAAATATTTGACGTAATCTTCTGGTTCGTCGCAATAGTTACGGAACTTATAAACTTTTGTTAAATAATCAAACCAAAGATGCAAAATACATAGACATCGTATTAATTCAGAAACCATCATGGAATCCCCATGGCAATCAAGTTTTGTAAAAAATCAAATAAAAACCTTAGGGTTAATATAAATAAAAACCTTAACAAATTTAATGAAGATTTAAAACTAAAACGCCACCTCATTCTGGCGAGATCTGCACTAGAATAAGCATCTTCTGTATGGGACCCATCCGTCACATGATAGTTATTAACATACTAGTAATAAAAAGAGATCGCGTGACGTCTAAATGATAGAGGGCGCTAGTGGAAGTGGAAGTAGTAATAAAAAGAGATCACGTAACGAGTAAATAATAGAGGGCGCTAGTGGTAGTGGAATCAAGAGAGAAGTGTGCATGAAGCCAGCATGGCTCTACTGATGTTATTCATGATGTACAAAGTGTAAATACTATTAGTGTTGAATTAAATTTGTATGGTTGACAAAGGAGTTATGAATGTTCATAGAAGTTGGAGTCTGTCAGTGATGTTATTCATAATGCACAAAGTAAATACTATTAGTGTTGAATTAAAGTTGTATGGTTATCTTATCTTAGATATACAGACCCTCCTTCTATGCAGAAGATAATTGCGTCCACAGACCATGAGAGATGATCTGTTGGCAAGTGATGCAGCGGTCACAGGCCACAGCTATAGGGGTTTCACGCATTACCCCAGCCGCCTAACTATTGTCTAGTTGGGTACCCATTCGGAGCTGGGTGTCTCGGGGGCTCCTCAGGCCGCGAGGACAAATCCTCACCTTCGTGTGGATTCGAACTCGTGACCATCGGTATGACAGTCGAGAGCGC
>MUZC01003009.1:427881-446465 GCA_002072015.1 Radix auricularia
TCAGTCAGTCAGTCAGTGAGGTAGGGCTTCCCTTTTATTAGTATAGATAGATCTTGCGTCGGTCAAATATCTGTGGGTTTAAATTGTAGTCATTGTCGTTTTCTCTACATGTCCTGCTGTTACGTCATAATGTCAGTCAACTTAAAACCACAGGCAGTGTCAACTATCTGCTGTTATATCCTTCTGTCCTAAATGTTAAACTGTTTCATCATGCATACATACAGGTATCACTTTTGACATTTTGTTTTCAGTTGTTTGGCATTTTTGGTTATCTGTGAACAGCTATGAATTGGTCGCTACAACTTGTTTGTGTGCAACACAATATGATAAATCTATTTGTTTTTGCTTTCGAGATTATTGTGAATGTTTTAAAATCAAAGTAGATATAATTTTTAAAAAAGCAATTTTGAGCATTATCCCGACTTTTTAATGCTTCATTTACTTGTTAAATCAGAAATAGTAAATTAAAAGAATTTTTTAAAAAAAATAATTAAAATATAACGAATTTTTCTTTTGAAAATTAAATAATTTTTTTTTATCACACCAAGTCTGTAAAATAAAAGGCTGGCAACTAAACACACACCAAATTTTGTTGAAAATTTCTTGAGATTGGAATGTTTGTGGTTAAATAAACAAGATGGAGTTAAAAGTGTTAATGCATATGCTTGAGTTAGTGTGTGTCAGCTTTGTTGTGCTTTGGTAGTAAATTCAATGATTTTGTTTTCTTTAAATGAAACTATGAATTCTTGATATATTTTGCTGGCATATATTCATTTCAAACATTAAAATGTTATTTAAATGAAACTATGAATTCTTGATATATTTTGCTGGCATATATTCATTTCAAACATTAAAATGTTATTTAAATTAAACTATGAATTCTTGATACATTTTGCTGGCATATATTCATTTCAAACATTAAAATGTTTTTTAAATTAAAATTGACAATCTTAAAGCTGCAAATAATTTTAAACATAGAATGTTATATGTAACAGAAATCAATCATAATTAATCTTTTGTATTATACCAGATCTTTTATAAGATTTTAGATTGAAGAGGCAACCAAACAATTAAGTGATTCAAATTTTTCTTACTAAAGGAAAACATATCTTTTTTTTTTAATAAATGAATTTTTTAAGGAAACTATTGAAGAACGCATAAATTTATTATACAATATCACTTTTTTGAAGACCTTATAGAAAACAAATTTTGGCTAATAAACATATTCGGCCAAACAAATGTATGCATTTTTGATACTGATCTTGGTGAATAACGCAAATAATTATGTGAAATCTGGAAGACGAATTGTCTTTGCTAGCTCTTGTCATACTATATATTAAAGTTAGACTTTTTAGATAGATTTATTCAACCTATAAATTTACCAACATTGATTAAGAACACTAGCTATATGATGGCATCTCAATATTCTTTGAATTTTATCGAATAGAGAATATTTACTGTTTCTTTATTTTATATTTCAATTTTTTATGTTGATTGTCTCATTGCAATACATTTTTTCTATTCACCGAATCTCAAGAACCCAATCTGTTAAGTGAACAATTAAGTTTCCAATGAGCTTCTCCGAAATTAAAACTTTTTGGCGTTCAATGAATTTGTTTTTAATAGATCTGTGGAATGGCAAAAAGAACCAAATTGCTATTTGGACCAAGTAAGTAGCGAAAATGATGAGGTTACTTCTTCGAAATACTAGAAAAGAGACATTGAAATAGTCTCATAATTACAAAGATACAGGTGCAACAATTTCAAAGTGTCATTTACTTAGTAGATCATTTCCATCCATCAAATTTACTTCCACTATCCATAAGAGTGCTTTAAATTTTTTGGACAAAAACATTGAACTGAATGGTAAACTAAAGATCTAAACTAACACATTACTTATCTACTTCCATAGTTACCTAATAGATTCATAGTCCCATACTGAATATTTTTTTTAAAATAATAATTGACCATTTTCACAACTACTTAGACGTAAAAGAGAGTGTAAAGATTATGCAGATTTTAAATTTTCTAATTTCTTTTTTTAAAATGTATGTTACCTTTATGTTTTTAGAAGACGGAGGATATCAAACATCAGCTGCCAATCGAAATTTAATGTATGAACAGATATGCCACTTACGTTTTTTCATCTAAGTTTACTTTTAATGTATGAACAGATATGACACTTAATTTTTTTCATCTAATTTTACTTTTAATGTATGAACAGATATGACACTTAAGGTTTTTCATCTAAGTTTACTCTTTTATTACTTTTCATTCCAACAATCTTTACGGCCTCACAGATGATTCAGAAACATCTTTCAATTATTATAACTGACCCTCCAACTAAACAGATCTTTAAAAAACAATTCCATTTTTACTTTCTGAGGGATTTGAACATAAATAGTATATTGGAACGAAGTGAACTGCCTCTGTGAAAGTAAACATTGGGATAAAATTTTGCAGACCTAAGAGTTGCAATACTATTTCATGTGTAGTAGACTTTGACAAAAACATATTCACTCTTGAAAACTTCAAAATAAAAGATTACTTAATTTTACAAGTCACAACGTGATTTTATGCATATATTTTCAAAAGTTACGATAAAATCTTCACGAGTGGGGCATATAGTCCCATACGAAATACGATAGGCTAAGAGACAATCTATATATCTGCTATGATATGTCTCTAAATAATCCAACATTGCTAATTATGACGGCATATAAATTTGACATCAACGTACTTTCTATATGCAAGGAATATCCGAAATATTATCTACTATAGATAACATATCTATATAATTATTTATTTTCTTGACTCCTTATGTGTTAAACTACATTAATTATTTAAAATAACTAGATATGGCCCGTGGCGTAGCATACGAAGCAGACATGATCATAAATTGTGAAAAGAAATTAAGGATGTTGGGGGGGGGAGAGAGATCAGACAAAAATTACATCACGAATAAAGTAGAAAAACACAAATGAACATCCGTGTTGCGGAGTCATGTTCGAAAAGAAAGTGGGAAATGAACGGGCACAAACACAAATATTTTAACAATAAACAAAGCAAAATCTTAGAGTGGGCTTGAACCTACGACCTTTAACGTGTCAGGTGAAAGTAATAACCACTACATTACGAAATACATGTTTTTCTGTTCTGAAAGAATAAAGTAATTGACCTCAATGGAATGCATCGTTGGTCTCGATGACCCCCTCCCCCCCAATCTATGCAGTAAATTTTCTTGCCAGCTGATTGGTCGGTGGGGTTTGTAACCGGAATGTTTGAACTCTGAGAAGAATTATATATAGAGATTCTATAATGTTATTTTCCAGACGGGTTACGGAAATTAACGATTAATTTCTCGATTAATCTTTTAAAAAATTAATGCTTAAAATTATTTTTAACGTTTAATCGACCCCTCACTTACAAATCATAGTAAGGTAATTTTTTAAAATATTTTTAAAAACATTTTTTTTAAAATTTATTTTTAAAATTTTTAAATAAGAATAAATAGTTCCCGATAAATAATACATTTCCTGACGATTACACGAAAATTAATTTTAAACTATTGGCTGAAAAGAATGTCCAAAATATGATACAGTTTGCCTACCTTGGTTCTAACACTTATCAAACCATATAAAACGCATATTTAGCTCATCGCAGTATCAGTAATCGAGTCTGACTCAGAGACAGAAAATGGCGACTGCTATTCTAATAAATAGCTGCTTAAAAAATGGAGATGAAAATTCCTGAATCCATGAATCCTCTAAAATGGTGGAAACTTAATGAAAATTAAATCCGATAATATCATTCCTTGCCAAAAATGTTTTATAATTTATATCTTATAACTTAGATATACAGACGCTCCTTCAATGCAGAAGCAGTGGCGTAGCTAGGGTCACGTGCGCCCGGGGGCATGACACAAATTCTGCGCCCCTTGACGGACCAAAAAAATTTTGGGGCTCACTGAGCCCCCAAGAAAAATTTGAAATTTTACGGTTTATATGGTTCATATTTTGAAGCAAATGATATTTTAATGAAATACAATACAGACTAATAATTCTCTATACGATTATAAACAATTTATTTGAAGAAAAAAAAAACTCTACTAATTATACATGACTCGAATAGACATAATCTAAAATAAATTGATCTTCCTTGATTTGAATGTCGTCAATCTCGCTGTTAAAATTGATATTCTCAAGTGTTCTCTTTCGATGCTAAGGAGTGCAAGATCATCTAGACGATCTTGATCCATTGAAGCACGTAATTAAGACAAAATAAGGTTTACTTTGCTGAAGGACCGCTCACAGCTATTAGTTGAAGCAGCAATTTTTAGAAGTATTTGAAGTGAAATGCGCATATTCGGAAATACGTCATCTCCATATGAAACAATAAAATCGAGAAGATCCAAAGTAGTTTCCGGTAGAACTTCAGTGCGGGTACTGAGCATCATTTTTTAGATTTTGATTTATGTACACAATTCGTAGAAATTAGCCAAATCTAAGCAATTTTAATGAAGCATATCGACTTTTGTTTCAGCAAGAAGAGATTTGACGTCTAGTAAAAATCCAAATTTGTTGTTTAGGTTGTTTAAGGCGTAAAATCCGTATTGATATCTCCTGTTGGAGTTTATCAATTTCGTTGTTCATAGCAGGTGCACTTTCTTCTTATGGAGAAAGTTCTGCATCTCTTTTTAATTCTCGAAGGCATCCTCTGATGTCGTCTAATCTTCTGTCAACATCGATTCTCCAAGTTGTGCATCTTCTTTCCCATTGTCTACCGCAACATGGCTCAAACTAACACGAATGTTGACAATTTCTTGCTCAAGCGATTCAAGATCAGATTAAGCTTCCTTGAAACTCACAGTAGGATTCTGGAACCGTTTCTGGACACTATCAATTTTATCAAGTATGATGTTCCAGAAATGTTTAAAATCTAGGAAGTTAAAGTTTTATATACCTACCTGCAAAGCTTCTGCATCACTTCTGGTGTCAGGCGTCATATTTGTATGTTCTGATAATTTTTCCAACAGCCCTGCCATGTCATCTAGTTCTTCATAAATTGCTATAAATGATTCTGATCGTGCAATCCAACGTGTTTCAGACTCCCTCTTTATTGTGATCGGCACAACTGTTTTTTAATTTTTTCCCAGCGAGTTGTTGAAAGGGAGAAAACATAAATTTATACTTTCAACTGTTCAAAAAAAAAACGTAATAACAACTGGATCATGTTTAGTTGAGTGTACGCTTGCTAAATTTTAAGCTGTGGTTGCCACAGTTGAAGAAAAATGCTCTGTGATTTCTAGCACATTTTCGCTGTTGAATGCCGGATACATTCCCGGTCATTACAGAAGCATTGTCATAACATCGTGACCGACAGTCGGATAATGGTATGTTATTAGATTACAGTTTCTCTATGATAAATATTTCAAGGCGTTTTGCGTCTTTGGAATGTATCTGTGCAAAATCTGAAAATGATTCTTTGATAGTTACTTTTTTGTTTGTAAATCCACATCCACAAATCTGATGGCTTGAGAAAGCTTTTCCGGTGTCCTAGATCATTTGGAGTCAAGTAAGATACCGTAGTACTTGTGTTTTCTGATTTCACTCAACAGCTGATTCCTTACAGTCGATGTAAGTAGTTGGATGAGTTCATTTCGGATTTCCGGTTATAAATAATATACTGAACCTAGATTTTCTAGGGCATTTTGTTGGTTTTTTTTTTCTAACAGTTGATCCTACTGAGCAACAAGTTTTATCACAGATGGACAGGAACGAAAGGCGGTGTCTGATGTTTCATATGAAAGGAATCCAACTTACTTTGACACACCGATACAAGCCAGTGAGAGGAGAGACCTTCCCTCCCCTCTCCCACTTTACTCCCTCCACTTGAGAATTGGGGAAGTACGATTTATCTTTTTAAAGAGTCACAGCATGCAGCAAAGGGACGCGTATTAACCATTCTGTTAGCCAGTGGTTTTCAACCTTTTGAGATTCCAGGACCACTTGAAAAATATGTGCCTTAGCTACGGGCCACTACTAAAAATTATTTATGCATTTTCTGGTTTTTCGGTGATTTCGTACAATTTATCAAACATCTCAAAGTTACCTTGAAATAATCTTTTTTTTCAAAGTTCAAGATTTTTTGTTAAAGCAGACACTTTGTCACTGAGAGTTATATAATGTATCTGCTTTCCTTGCCGAGTGGAATTAAGTTTATTGAGCTTTTCAAAAATTTCAGAATGAGGGGTAGGTGTAAGCGCTGTCCTTTGAAATACATAGGAGAGACGGGACGATCTTTGTCGTGCCGAATGTCTGAACATATTAGGGCAATTACACAAGATAAACAGTGTCCCGTCTCCCGTCACTTCAATGGACGCGACCATATGGGTGTCAAGGGTAGTCACTGCTATTGTCTCGTGCACAAACACCCCACGCGGGTCCAGATTGAAAACAGATTAATAGAAAATCACGGTACACTTGCCCCACATGGGATGAATATTGTCTTTTCTCTAACCACCTAGGCGTTTGCCCCGCCCACTCTCTGCTTTCCTGTATAAATTCGCTATGTCATCTCTCAGTTTCACTTTTTTTTATACTTTGGATTCCACCGCAGCTAAGTTTCTTCATTTTATATTTTATTCTTATTTTCGTTTTACTTTTGTATTGTATGTTCGTTGATAAAGGCTCTTTGCCGAAACGTTCGCTGTTTTGTTACGTCCGGTTAGGCTAACCCTTACCTTGTTTACGTCTTTTTCAAAAATTTCAGCCAAGTAAGCCAGAACAGCAACACATTAGCCATTGTTCAAATTATCAACAAGCTTTGAGTTATTTCTACATGAAAATCTATTACGTCATCGCGTAATTAAAACAGTCAGATAACCAGCGAACTTCAGTATACATTAGTAACTGTTAACGTTCAAGATTCATATTCGAGCATAAGAAATCAAAGAGACGAGAATTTAATTGACGAGCTTGATAAAATTAAAAACCATTATGGCCAGATCAGAAATGTATTTAAGTCT
Organism: Radix auricularia; assembly: GCA_002072015.1. Taxonomy (NCBI): domain Eukaryota; kingdom Metazoa; phylum Mollusca; class Gastropoda; family Lymnaeidae; genus Radix; species Radix auricularia. The sequence goes on from MUZC01003009.1 coordinate 434,909, forward strand.
ACGTTAATTCATTTACTTGCTAGTCTTTCTCGATTAATCCTACAGTGCGTAAATTTCATTATTTTCTCACGGACCACCTGGAAAATCTTCGCGGACCACTAGTGGTCCGTAGAACACAGGATGAGAACCACTGCTTTAAGCCACTCCTTTTTCTTGTCTTGGTAATTTTGGTTGCTTTTAGTGTCGTCTCTGGTAGCTCTATTAAAAGAATCGTATTGGTCTCTTAAATTACTGCTCACTACCATCAACTCACAGTTTTTAAAATTAGGAAAAAAAACACATCAGCAATCCTACATTAGGATGTGTCATTTATTTATGAGTAGAATGGCGCCCCTTAACGCTCAATGGGGGCGCCTAAATCATGTTTAACAACTGTTTTGTAATAAAGATATGTTCGGAGCTCCAATATTCAATCTCGTAAACGTATTTGGGATACATTAGTTTACATTAAAATGAAATTATATAATGAGTTTTAATACTCATTTTGGCGCCCCCCTAACGTGGCGCCCGGGGGCATTCGCCCCCCCTGCCCCCCTCGCTACGCCACTGTGCAGAGGATAATTGCGTCCACAGACCATGAGAGATGATCTGTTGGCAAGTGATGCAGCGGTCACAGGCCACGGCTATAGGGGTTTCACGCATTACCCCAGCCGCCTAACTATTGTCTAGTTGGGTACCCACTCCTCAGGCCCCGAGAACATATCCTCACTTTCATGTGGATTCGAACTCGTGACCTTCAGTATGACAGTCGAGAGCGCTACCTCTCGACCACCACCGGTTTGGTGCATACCATTACCTCATTTCCATCTGATGATTGTTCAGCTCGGCTGGTTATATTGTCAATTAGACACGCTCATCATTTAAACCAAATAATCTCAATACACTTGTCTTTTTGCGTAGTTGGTTAGTGGATAACTTATCAAGGAGAAAATCTCGAGTTATGTAGATTTTCAACAAGAGCTTTTAATAAGTGTTTCTTATGAGATTGTAATTAAAATTTTTGGCTTTAATTGAAATTAACGATTAATAATTCTTGATTTTTTTTCAAAATTTGATAATTACTTTTACATTAATCATTAACAGCCCAATTTTCCTTCATTTTCTAAAATCATGCGTCAATCTTACCACTCTTGTTTATATGGTTTTGTTATCTTTCCTAATTTTTTTTCCCTGATGTAGAAAAGATCATACAATGTGAATATCATTTGAATATTTGATGAATTTTTTTGTACTGATAAAGACATTAGCAGAAATGTCGATATGTGCATGGTACTCAATGAATAAACTTAAACTTATTATTTTGCTCATACGAGTCGTTTGTGTATCTNGATAATTGCGTCCACAGACCATGAGAGATGATCTGTTGGCAAGTGATGCAGCGGTCACAGGCCACGGCTATAGGGGTTTCACGCATTACCCCAGCCGCCTAACTATTGTCTAGTTGGGTACCCACTCCTCAGGCCCCGAGAACATATCCTCACTTTCATGTGGATTCGAACTCGTGACCTTCAGTATGACAGTCGAGAGCGCTACCTCTCGACCACCACGTCCCACCGCTTTGGTGCATACCATTACCTCATTTCCATCTGATGATTGTTCAGCTCGGCTGGTTATATTGTCAATTAGACACGCTCATCATTTAAACCAAATAATCTCAATACACTTGTCTTTTTGCGTAGTTGGTTAGTGGATAACTTATCAAGGAGAAAATCTCGAGTTATGTAGATTTTCAACAAGAGCTTTTAATAAGTGTTTCTTATGAGATTGTAATTAAAATTTTTGGCTTTAATTGAAATTAACGATTAATAATTCTTGATTTTTTTTCAAAATTTGATAATTACTTTTACATTAATCATTAACAGCCCAATTTTCCTTCATTTTCTAAAATCATGCGTCAATCTTACCACTCTTGTTTATATGGTTTTGTTATCTTTCCTAATTTTTTTTCCCTGATGTAGAAAAGATCATACAATGTGAATATCATTTGAATATTTGATGAATTTTTTTGTACTGATAAAGACATTAGCAGAAATGTCGATATGTGCATGGTACTCAATGAATAAACTTAAACTTATTATTTTGCTCATACGAGTCGTTTGTGTATCTTGTGATTTAATGATTGTGAGAATTACAACATGCTGGGAGTAGGGAGGGGTATACATTTTGACATATCTTTGAGCAGCGTTAAACCTATATATTTCACGATTTAGTTCTGAAAAGGTAAACTGTGGAGACGTGTATTCAATGACAGGTCTATGTAAGAATATTTAGAGACTATTTTGTAGGCCTATTATCTTTGTAATAACACTAACTTTTCTCAAAAAGTCAAGTGTTATCGAGCAGATAATAGCACGTCTAGCTCAGGATGTCGACACTTTAATGGCACAGCTGGATGTCGAGATAGTTGGCAGCCGTTGATACTATATGTGGCTGACATTTTATTTTCTAACATTTATTTTTACAACTTATTTTTACAACCAAATATTAGTCGTGATTCCCAAAGTTGACACCAGCACCCCCTTGTGGGCACCAGCACCCCCTTGTGGGCACCAGCACCCCCTTGTGGGCACCAGCACCCCCTTGTGGGCGCTGAAGCGATCCAGGAGGGCGGTTAAGACAACAGGTAAATTATAGAGGTAGTAAATAACAGATAGATGCCGGTGATAGCATATAAAATAAAGAAAAGATTTAGAAAAAAATTGATGTCGTAATTCACACATAAGGTTTAGTTTTACTGTTAAAGAAAAATACGTTTAGGAAGTTGGTTTGGTTTCTTCGTACTCACTGGCTTAAACTTTACATGTGCGCTTGGAAACTTGCTGACTGAAAGAACGTTTGACTAAAATTAACGGCGATAATGAAGGATGTATTTTATATTCTAACAGTGAAATAAACTCGGCTTATTTTGAAAAAATCAATCTTCGAAAATCAAATTCGGTTTTGTAAGTGTCGATGATGCTTGTATCCCATCACCTCACGGTGTTAGTTGTAGCGATGTTTAGTGATTATCTCAACATATTTTGATACGAAGTGAGGGCGAAAGTAAATGGGGAATAAGCAATTGGTGCTTGGGTACTGCGCTATATAAATGAACAAAATAAATAAAGAAATACTGAACACATAATTCAAAAAATACTAGACAATATTTTTCAAATAGTTAGTCATATCATTTAAATACCTGCGTATCGCAGCCCATCATATAGTACAGCAAAAACCCTCGGTTATCTCGCCAGCCCTATTAAGTCGTCACTTTGGAAGTGGAACCGTCTAGTTCTCTCTTTGTCTAGGCATTTTCTCATTAGATATGTCGATTCTTTTATGAGCCGAACCTTAATATCTCGAGCACAAAATTATGCCAAATTAGCCACTTTTCGTTGTTATATCGATTGTCAATTATTGTAAAAGTCGTTTAAAAAAAATCCTCATTAAAAGAAAAGCCCCTTTTACTGTTCCATTCGTATATTCTGTTATAACAACAAGCGAAAGGCATTATATGACCACCTCACAAAGTTTTCTGGTGATCTTAATGTTTTAGAAATAATCATCATAAAAATAGAGAGAATTTTTATTATAACATAATTACTTATCTTGATGCGTAAAAAACTAGTGATGTGATCATGATACACCCCTAACTTGTTCCTTGTTCACTGATAACAGTCACAGATATTCTAGAAGATCATGACCTGTTGACTGAAAGCATTCACATCTACTCTAGAAGATCATAACTTGTTGACTGATAGCAGTCACCTCTACTCTTGAAGATCATGACTTGTTGACTGATAACAGTCATATCTACTCTAGAATATCATGACTTGTTGACTGATAGCAGTTACATTTACCCAAGAAGATTATGACTTGTTGACTGATGGCAGTCACATCTACTCTAGAATATCATGACTTGTTGACTGATGGCAGTCACATCTTCTCTAGAATATCATGACTTGTTGACTGATAGCAGTCGCATCTACTCCAGCAGATCATGTTTTTTTGACTGATAGCAGTCACATCTACTCTAGCAGATCATAACTTGTTGACTGATAGCAGTCACATCTACACTAGAAGATCATGACTTGTTGGCTGATAGCAGTCACATCAAATCTACAATTTCATGACGGGCATCACTTTTTGTCAATCAGGAAATATGCCCCACAGCCCTGCCCAAGTTATGACATTAGTAAGGTCCGATGTGTGAGAAAAGTGTTCGATTTTAAAAGGGAGCTCGGAGTCAGCATAAAGTATCGTTTACAATAATAATTATTATTGGTTATACTTTTTCTCAGCATTGAATCCTTCCTCACTTTTTGACGCTCTACCAATAAAACAGGGCCGCGTAGGTCTAAGTGGTAGCGCGCTGTACTGTCGAATCCTTGCAAGATTTCTAGTCATGTGTTTAAGTCTCAGCACTTGCAAGCCCCCTAGAGCATTGTGCTAGCCACACAATCCCTTGCTCTTTAGTGGTGGTTTCATAAACTTGTTATAGCTACCCAACTTGCCCTAGAGTCTGACTTAGGTTGAAAAGGGGTTATTATTATTATTAATAAAACTAACGCATTGGTGCTAACCATAACAAATGGGTTAAATTAACATGATTTTTTTTTAGATTGGTACAAATGATGTTAAAATTTGAGTAAGTTTAAAACCTATTTTAATATACTTTCTTATTTTATAAATGATATTATTTGTTTCTACCCTTACGATAGGTCTTTCTTTGTTTCTACCCTTATGATAGGTCTTCATTTGTTTCTACCCTTATGATAGGTCTTTATTTGTTTCTACCCTTACGATAGGTCTTTGTTTCTACTCTTACGATAGGTCTTTATTTGTTTCTACCCTAAAGTTAGGCCTTTTTTGCTTCTAACTGTACGAAATGCAGTGTTTTGGCCTATAAAAATACGCTACATATGAGTTCAGAGGTCACGCCGTATACTGTCAATGTATTAATAATAGACGCTGGCGTGTAGACCAAAAATTGACCACTCTTGTCACGTGGGCAATAAATCGTAATCATATTTTGTTATGTTTCATTAAAACACAAAATCATACATTTTATGAACTCACAGAATTGTTCAGGTGGAAAATAAATAGGTATTTTTTGAACTTGCTTTCTAAGTTTAATTTTAATATTAATGACGTACAGTCATATGTCTTTTGTTAAACTATTGTTAGAGTTGAAAGTTTACCGTATAATAAACTAAATGATTGTTTCATAAGTTGTGTTTATCAAAATTTAATATAAACATAATTATGTAATTAATTATAATACCACCTAACCTAAAAAATCAGAAATTCATATATTTTGTCTTTATGTTTCAAGAGATTTTTAACAAAGTGTTTCTTTTAGCATATTTTCAGTATTTCGATAAGAAAATGAATCCTTTTGTTTGTTTAACAACCATAAATTTTAGTTAAATGTTATTGTAGACAGGAAGGCAATTTTGTCAATGGTTTCTTCTGTCTTATATGCTATAATCGCCTCCTTAAAATTATTCACAATCTCCTAAATAATGTGGTCAATGTTTTCTTCTGTCTTATATGATATAATCGCCTCCTTAAAATTATTCTCAATCTCCTAAATAATGTGGTCAATGTTTTCTTCTTTCTTATATGCTATAATCGCCTCCTTAAAATTATTCTCAATCTCCTAAATAATGTGGTCAATGTTTTCTTCTGTCTTATATGTTATAATCGCCTCCTTAAAATTATTCTCAATCTCCTAAATAATGTGGTCAATGTTTTCTTCTGTCTTATATGCTATAATCGCCTCCTTAAATTATTCTCAATCTCCTAAATGATGTGGTCAATGTTTTCTTCTGTCTTATATGCTATAATCGCCTCCTTAAAATTATTCTCAATCTCCTAAATGATGTGGTGAATGTTTTCTTCTGTCTTATATGCTATAATCGCCTCCTTAAAATTATTCTCAATCTCCTAAATAATGTGGTCAATGTTTTCTTCTGTCTTATATGCTATAATCGCCTTCTTAAAATTATTCTCAATCTCCTAAATAATGTGGTCAATGTTTTCTTCTGTCTTATATGCTATAATCGCCTCCTTAAAATTATTCTCAATCTCCTAAATGATGTGGTCATCACCGCCGACATGGATCACTGCAGCGACCACCATTGGGGTGGAGAGGGGGTGTGGCGCTTACATTGGGAATCACTGTTAAGCCATAAACGACAGTCAGTCATGAATGTTTTCATTTATATGTGAACATTTTAAAACAATAGAATACAATGAACCAGTGGCAAGATGTTGTCTCATATCAAACTTTGATGTAGCAAAGTCCAAGAAGTTTATTGAAATTTTATCCCTTATTAAAGGGATCGAAGTCAAGTGCTAACCACTTGATTATAGGAAATTTGAGTTTATAACACGACGTTGTTCAGTGTGTAGGCATCAGAATACACGGCGGTAAATATTTACAAATTAAAGTTTTCTAACTTTCTATTAACTATGAATCTGAAAATATTTTTCCATTCATTCCAATTTCATATTTCTAGTCATAATTAATAACTCCATGCAGTAGTATGTGTAAGCAATACAAATTAATAATACTATGTCACAAAAACGTTTACATTGAAATTTAACTGAAGTCAAATTAAATACTATTACAATCTTCTATTTTAATCAGGCCGCTTAAGATGTCTAAATGACATCTTCACATTAAATATGTCGATAGCCGTGCTTTTTAGTGCGACGTTCATAAAATACACAATATAATTGTTCTTCAAATATAACAAGAAAAGTCTTTTGGTGTGTAAAATTTCCCTTTTATGTGTAAATGAATTACAACTTTGGGTAATGCTTTCACATTCGTTTAAATATGATGAACGGATATTTTCTCATATGTTGTAGAATATCTGGCAAAACAATAATAACTATCAAACTGACAGACAACTTTAACATTCCAACAACTATTTTAGTCAGACTGATAACACTAATTAACATAACACTTTAACACATAGAAAATAAAATAAAACATCTCTGACAGACAGTCCAACTAAACAGGTGGTCGAGTAGCAGAGCGCTCGACTGGCGTACCGATGGTCACGGTTTGAATCCATTTGAAGGGAATGATTTGTTCCCATGGCCTGGGGCGTCCCTGGTAAGGCAGCTCAGAATGGGCACCTAACAGTAGTTAGGCGGCTGGGTAATGTGTGGAGCACTTATAGCCGTGGGGCGTCCCTGGTAAGCCAGCTCAGAATGGGCACCTAACAGTAGTTAGGTGGCTGGGTAATGTGTGGAGCACTTATAGCCGTGGGGCGTAACTGGTAAGCCAGCTCAGAATGGGCACCTAACATTAGTTAGAGGGCTGGGTAATGTGTGGATCACTTATAGCCGTGGCCTGTGAACGCTTCAACACTTGCCAGCAGATCATCAGTCACGGACTGAGGACGCAATTATCTTCTGCATAGAAAGAGCACCTGTATAAATAAGATAAAGTGATCAATCTTATAGACAGACAACGCTGATAATAGGATACCATTTACAAAGTGGCATATAATTCTAACCTTAATAACTATCTAACAGACAAACCTAACAATCATACTTATTATACAAACTGACAGATGAAAGAGAAATACATTTACTAGTTCAATAATTTAATACAGGTCCAATTTATTTTATATTTAAAAATTAATATATCATAAATACAAGAGATATATTTACAATGTAAGTAGTTCAACCAACTTTACGTTGCTCTATAACCTTTACTTCTATCTCCATTTTCTCGTTCATTTTCTATCTCTCTTTCCTTTTTAGCTCTCTCTATTTGTCTCTATATCTTTCTCTTGCTCTCTCCCTATTTCGATTCTTTCCCCCTCTTTTTTTTACTCTGTCTTTTTCTTTCTCTCGTTCTCTCTATATTTCTGTTTCTCTCTATTTCTCTCTCTATATATATATTGTTCTCTATTTCTTTCTATAAATCACTAGCTTTATTTCACTATTTCTATCTCTCAGAGACAAACACACACGAACAAAATCCCTACATCGTGACTGAGGATGTCTCCAGATAATCTTTAAATTAGCAAGAGCTTTGGTGTAGACATTCTTGATAATATTTTATTTGTGATTTCCACACAAAACTCACCTAACTGAAACAGTAGTCCCCTAGCTCAAACAACACTTACCCAACTCATACAATTTAGCACTAGATTTTACCTATTTGGAAATCATTAACGAAATATAATTTTTAAAAATGGCAATATGGTAATTTGTGTGGTTGAATTTTTTTAGTCAAAGTCGATTGATAGGAATTTTTTTTGTCAAAGTCGATTGCTAGGAATTTTCTTTTGTCAAAGTCGATTAATAGGAAATTATTTTGTCAAAGTCGATTAATAGGAAATTATTTTTGTCAAAGTCGATTAATAGGAAATTTTTTTTTTCAATAAGAAAAATAAATCTAAATCTTTTTTGCGTCCCTTAATTTTTATTAAATTGTATGGCTGTCTTGAAGAATTTAAAACAAATGTCCTATTTTCATAAATTATTATATATTTTTAAAGCTATCATCGCCCTTTTAAAGATATTCTTCGACCCACAAGTGTGGGGTCAGAGGTCATCAACACACCTTCCTATTTCAAAACTGTAGCGTGCATCAGGGAGTGGTAGAGTTCAGTCTGAGAATCACTGTGCTATGCAATAAAAACAGACAGACAGAATTGAATATATTTATAAGTTATGTATCAAAGAGATATGGTTATAACCAAACTCAATTTAAAATCGGGCTAGGAGAATCCTTACAACTTCATTGGAATATTATCTCTTTTAAAGAGATCGAGTTTAAGTGGCGTGCTACTTGCGGAAATTGAATTCAATTCAGGTGTATAATGGAGGTAAGAACAAACAAACAAAAATAATTAATGACGCTTAATGTTTTAAAGTTAATGTCTTCTTACCTTGAATTAACTAAAATATATACATTTATTTACATAATTACAATAAATGTTTCTTATGAAAATTATTAACAATTTACAGAAAAATGTTTAAGCAATACAAAGATATAATATCTTGTCATAGAGACTTGTAGATTGCAATTTAACCGAAATTATAGAAAATATTCATAGGGTATACTCATAAATCTGGCCACTTGCTTACTTAATTATAACCTCATGTTAAGCTGTTCGATAGCGGTGATTTTTAGTGCGGCTTTCATGGAAAATACATTTGAATGCACGTCAAATATGACAAAAGATAATATTTTAATGTGTAAATTCCCCATAGATCTATCTTTGAGTTAAAACTTGGTTCAATGATTTATTTCCACTTAAAAATGCTGAGTTTTTTTAAAATGTGTTTTATAGAATTTACTGAGCTAATAACACTAACAATTAAACACCATTATTAAAAAAAACAGATACAAATAAGGAAATTAGAAATATCGTATGCAATATACCTACACCACAGTGCAGGCAGACATTACTAACAATCAGACAAATTTTACTTACAGGCTATTCTTGCAATCACACATCTCTAGCATTTAGTAAATATAACCAGACATATCTGACAGCAAGGCAACCTGAACTAACATATCAATAGGTTTGTGACATGTAACTGAGAATTAATAACTGACAGAAATACCCTCTATAACGACAAACTTTTACTAAAAAATGTCTGGAAATGACGTCATTGAGCAAATGTTGATATTTTATTAAAGACTAAGAACATTATATAACAAAACTATATTTTTACAATTAAGTTGTTGAGTTAGTGCCCAGGGGTACATCAAGTATAGTGCACATACATTATTGCTTGAAGCTCATCTCACAGTGCTTATGCATCATCGTTGAAAGATAATCCCACAGTGCACATGCATCATGCTTAAAGATCATCTCAAAGCCCATATGCATCATTGTTTAAAGATCATCTCACAGCCCACATGCATTATTGTTTAAAGATCATCTCACTGAGAACATGCATCATTGTTTAAAGATAATCTCACAGCCAAAATGCATCATTGTTTAAAGATCATTTCACAGTACAAATGCATCACTATTAAAAGATCATCTCACAGCCCATATTCATCATTGTTTAAAGATCATTTCACAGTCTATCTGCATCATTATCAAAAGATCATTTCACAGCTCATATGCATCATTGTTTAAAGATCATTTCACAGCTTATCTGCATCATTATCAAAAGATCATCTCACAGCTCATATGCAAAATTGTCGTTACTAACTGTAAGTCTTTGTAAAAATGAACTAATATAAACTGATAATTTTATCATTAGTTATTTTCATTAATGACCTTGTCTTTTTGCCATTACACATAATATAACATAATTTNTATATATATATATATATATATATATATTTATATATATTCAATTGTTCAAATCACCCATATATCATTTAATCTAGAATGGCCTAGGTATTAGGTATATATGCTTGATAACCATTATAATTAACTGTAAATGTGCCAATAAAATCCTCTACAATATTGATCCTCCTTGTCGTTATGACTTTTAAAAATCTTTCCTAAATTCATATTTTTAAAACTTTTTTTTCAGATCCCTAAAACACACTTGATTTGTTTTCGGTTGTTGGAAGTTGTACGACGCTCGCCCAAACCTTTGAGTCTGGGTAGGACATACCGTCTTGTGGGTTACATTATATATTATAATAGTCGTGTGGGTAGGACAGATCGTCTTGTGGGTTACATAATATATTATAATAGTCGTGTGGGTAGGACAGATCGTCTTGTGGGTTACATAATATATTATAATAGTCGTGTGGGTAGGACATACCGTCTTGTGGGTTAAATAATATATTATAATAGTCGTGTGGGTAGGACATACCGTCTTGTGGGTTACATAATATATTATAATAGTCGTGTGGGTAGGACAGATCGTCTTGTGGGTTACATAATATATTTTAATAGTCGTATGGGTAGGACATACCGTCTTGTGGGTTACATAATATATTATTATAGTCGTGTGTGTAGGACAGATCGTCTTGCGGGTTACATAATATATTATAATAGTCGTGTGGGTAGGACATACCGTCTTGTGGGTTACATAATATATTATAATAGTCGTGTGGGTAGGACATACCGCAAAGAATGATACAATGTACTGCGAGTGTTACAATTGATGATACAATGTACTATGAGTGTTACAATGGATGAACAATGTACTATGAGTGTTACAATGGATAATACAATGTAATGAGAGTGATACAATGGATGATACAATGTACTGTGAGTGCTACAATGGATGATACAAAGTACTGTGAGTGTTAAAATGGTTGATACAATGTACTGTGGGTGTTACAATGGATGATACAATGTACTGTGAGTGTTACAATGGATGATACAATGTAATGTGAGTGTTACAATGGTTAATACAATGTACTGTGAGTGTTACAATGGATGATACAATGTACTGTGAGTGTTACAATGGATGATACAATGTACTGTGAGTGTTACCATGGATGATACAATGTACTGTGAGTGTTACAATGGATGATACAATGTTCTGTGAGTGTTACAATTTATGATACAATGTAATGCGAGTGATACAATGGATGATACAATGTACTGTGAGTGTTACAATG
>MUZC01003009.1:456234-468623 GCA_002072015.1 Radix auricularia
CGTAGGGGGGGGAGGGGGTAAAAAATCGGCAAAAATTGCGTGACGTCATTTATGGACGGCCCCAAATGAGGGGAGGCGGGGGGGTGGTATATGCCGAAATCGCCTGCCGTCAGTTATGGGCGGCACCTATGTTAAAAAAATACTAGTTTGTTGTAGAAAATGTAAGTCGCCGATAGTAAAATTATTCTATGATCATAATAGCAAAAGTAAATTCCTAACGATAAATACAAGTCTGCTATTTTAAGAGAATTCTTTGGGATTGAATACATATGATGTAATAAAGAATGCTCCTCGCAAGCAATTAATAACTGCCTTTGTTAGCTAATGGGAATCTATTGCACGGAAGACACGCTGAACTCAACAGATACACATCACATATTACAGGATGAAAACAATTCTTTGGGTGCTGTTAATACATATTACCGGGCCCCCATCGATTTTCATTCAGTCCCTGACACCGGCATAGATTACTCTTGAAATGTATTGCTGCATGACGTCACGTCAGCGTGGCAGCACTCCATTGCAGTCGTGACAGCGTGACAGGCCTCTATTGATTACAGCTATCGATCGACTCATCAATTAGTCAAACACCGGTCCCATTAGACAACAGCTCCATTAGTGGGCTCAGTTTGAGACAAATACACTTTGTACCTTAATATACTTCATTAATATATGACAGATTCAAGCCTCTTACCTTAATATATTTCATTAATATATGACAAACTCTATCGACATACCTTAATATACTTCATTAATATAACACAGACTTTAGCCTCGTACCTTAATATACTTCATTAATATATGACAGATTCAAGCCTCTTACCTTAATATACTTCATTAATATATGACAGACTCTAGCATCGTACCTTAATATACTTCATTAATATATGACAGACTTTAGCCTCATACCTTAATATACTTCATTAATATATGACAGACTCTAGCCTCGTGCGTAACAAACAATGTTACTAAACTTGCTGTGACAATAATTATTTGATTTAGAAATGAATACAGTCAAACCTCTTTCATAACGAGATTAATTTGTTCCAGAGTCTTACTCTTTAAGCGTAACACTCGTTATATGAAACACTTTTCCCATACAAGTCAATGTAAAATACAATAATCCGTTCCATACGAAAAAACAACTCATTTAAACAAAACAAAAAACAACAACATTAATTCAAATTAAATAACTTATGAATATTTAACAAGTGAAACAACTAGAATACAATTTGGATTTGAAACAAAAAGCTCAACAAAAAAAATAAATTTATGACAAATTTTTAACTATTCCTTTTTAACTAGAAAAGCGTCCAGACACGTTTGTTTTTGCTGACGCTTCAAAAATTGACGAAAATTTGTCGTAACCGTTTCGTAGACATTCTTGACCCTCCATTTGAAGCATCCATCTCCTTAATTTTTCTTGAGAATAGTGCAGGTCTTTGATGTTGGCCGATTGTCGTAGCGTGCTAGATTAGCCACCTTCTTCTCGCTTTTTCAACGGTTTTTCGTTTCATTTCAACAGTTTTTTTCTCACTTAGGATTGTCTTCCTGTGTTTGTTTTTTAGAAGACATTTTTAGCACAGGTTATAACATTTTGCACATTAAAAAATTACGAATAGACTCTACTGCCTGTAAACAAAATTTGTAAAATCGGTTGATCGCACTCGAAAACAACGCTAACAGACCGAGTGCTTAACACGGAATACATCAGGGCGGAAGTGCCAGCTTACAAATGAATTTCCAGGAAAAAAGGACTTTCCCTTTATCAGTGTCACTCGTTCTGCGAATCTTCGATAGTTAAAGGCTAAACTTTTTTAAAAAATAAAAAAAATTGCTGGTTATGTGAAAATCTCGTTATGAGAGGTGCTCGTTATGAGAGGTTTCACTTTAGTTTAGTCAAGCCGTCGAAATAAATAAAGCATTATTTTAATTTGTCAATACTACATAACAATACAATAATCAGATAGGCATATAGATGAAAACACTTCTTGCTCTAGAAGCAAGAGTAAATGCATAGGATCCCCTTCTTCACGCTTTGGATTCCGGCATGGAATGCCTCCTTGTAAACACCAGTAAAACCAACACACTATCAACATTCATACCAAAACACTATCAACATTCAAACCAACACACTATCAACATTCAAACCAACACACTATCAACATTCAAACCAACACACTATCAACATTCAAACCAACACACTATCAACATTCAAAACTCTAATAAAAATACAAGACTAAGTCAATAATCTTCAGTTTTGAAGGAGCTTCTATAAGACATATACATGATAAGAAACATGGAGCATGTCTTACAGCTGATAAGACGGTCATTTAAACTTAAAATGCCGCGCCTGGCTAGAGTTCCATCAATGAAGACACCACTGTGTTGATTAGACACCACTGTGTTGATTAGACACCACTGTGTTGATTAGACACCACTGTGTTGATTAGATTAGACACCACTGTGTTGATTAGACACCACTGTGTTGATTAGACACCACTGTGTTGATTAGACACCACTGTGTTGATTAGACACCACAGTGATGATAAGACACCACTGTGTTGATTAGACACCACGACGTTGATTAGACACCATGACGTTGATCAGACACCAGGGTGTTGATTAGACACCACAGTGATGATAAGACACAACAGTGCTGATTAGACACAACAGTGCTGATTAGACACCACAGTGTTGATTAGACACCAGGGTGTTGATTAGACACCAGGGTGTTGATTAGACACCAGGGTGTTGATTAGACACCAGGGTGTTGATTAGACACCACATTGATGATTAGACACCGCATAGTTGATTAGACACCATGGCGTTGATTAGGCACCAATAACCAGGAACCATGACCAGACACCGCTGATCAGGCACCATAGTGTTTTTAGAACCAACTGACCAGACACCACTGACCAGGCACCATGGCCAGACACCACTGAGCAGGCACCATGACTAGACACCACTGAGCAGGCACCATGACAAGACATCATTTACAAGACATCACTGACCAGGCACAATGATCAGACACCACTGACCAGGCACCATGACCAGAAACCACTGACAAAGCGACACTTACCAGACACCACTGACCAGACACCATGGCCAGGCATCACTGACCAGGCACCATGGCCAGACACCACTGAGCAGGTACCATGACCAGACACCACTGACAAAGCAACACTTACCAGACACCATGACCAGACACCACTGACCAGACACCATGGTCAGGCATCACTGACCAGGCACCATGACCAGGCACCACTGACCAGACACCATGACTAGACACCACTGACCAGGCACCACTGACAAGACACCACTGACCAGGCACCATGACCAGACACCATGACCAGAGAACAATGACCAGGCACCACTGACCTGCAACCATGACCAGGCACCACTGATCAGGCACCATGACCAGAAAAAGCTGACAAAGCAACACTTACCAGACACCATGACCAGACACCACTGACCAGGCACAATGACCTGACACCGCTGACCAGGCACCATGACCAGACACCACTGACAAAGCAACACTTACCAGACACCATGACTAGACACCACTGACCAGACACCATAGCCAGGCATCACTGACCAGGCACCATGATCAGAAACCACTGACCAGGCACCACTGATCAGAAACCACTGACCAGGCACCATGACCAGGCACCACTGACCAGGCACCACTGACCAGGCACCATGACCAGAGAACACTGACCAGCAACCATGACTAGACACCACTGACCAGGCACCACTGACCAGACGCCACTGATTAGGCACCACCACCAGACACCATTGACCAGGCCTTACTGACCAGACACCTCTGACCAGGCACCACTGACCAGACAACACTGACAAGGCACCATTGACCAGGCACCATGAATAGACACCACTGACCAGGCACCACTGAAAAGACACCACTGACCAGAAACCACTGACCAGGCCCAAAGACCAGTCCCCACTGACCAGACACCACTGACCAGCAACCATGACTAGACACCACTGACCAGAAACCACTGACCAGACACTACTGACCAGACACAACTGACAAGGCACCAATTACAAGGTACCTTTGAACAGGCACCACTGACCAGACTCCACTGACCAGACACCGCTAACCAGGCACCACTGACCAGGAACCATGACCAGGCACCATGACCAGGCACCACAGACCAGGCACCATGACTAGACACCACTGACCAGGCACCATGTTAATACACCACTGACCAGACACCATGGCCAGACACCACTGACCAGCAATCATGACTAGAGACCACTGACCAGGCACCACTGACCAGATACCACTGACAAGACGCCACTGGTTAGGCACCATGACCAGACACCACTGACCAGACACCTGACCAGGCAACACTGACAAGGCACCATTGACCAGGCACCATGAATAGACACCACTGACCAGGCACCACTGAAAAGACACCACTTACCAGAAACCACTGACCAGGCACAAAGACCAGTCCCCACTGACCAGACACCACTGACCAGCAACCATGACTAGACACCACTGACCAGAAACCACTGACCAGACACTACTGACCAGACACAACTGACCAGGCACCAATTACTAGGTACCTTTGAACAGGCACCACTGACCAGACTCCACTGACCAGACACCGCTAACCAGGCACCACTGACCAGGAACCATGACCAGGCACCATGAATAGACACCACTGACCAGGCGCCACTGAAAAGACACCATTGACCAGACACCACTGATCAGCCACGATGACCAGACTCCACTGACCAGACACTACTGACCAGGGGATTACTGACCAGACACCATTGATCAGACACCACTGACCAGACACCATTGAACATGAACAGACACCACTGACCAGACATTATTGAACAGACACCAATTACTAGGCACCACTGACCAGACACTACTAACCAGGCACCACTGACCAGACACAACTGACCATACACAACTGACCAGGCACCATGACCAGACACCACTGACCAGACACAACTGACCAGACACTACTGACCAGACTCCACTGACCAGACACCTCTGACCAGACACCTCTGACCAGGCACCACTGACCAGACAACACTGACAAGGCACCATTGACCAGGCGCCATGAATAGACACCACTGACCAGGCACCACTGAAAAGACACCACTGACCAGTAACCACTGACCAGGCACAAAGAACAGACTCCACTGACCAGGCACTATGACCAGACACCCCTGACCAGACACCACTGACCAGACACCGCTGACCAGACACTGCTGACCAGACACAAGACCAGGCACCATGACCAGGCACCACTGACCAACACCACTGACCAGGAACCATGACCAGGCACCACTGACCAGACACCACTGACCAGGCACCATGACTAGACACCACTGACCAGGCACCATGGCCAGACACCACTTACCAGACACCACTAACCAGCAACCATGACTAGAGACCACTGACCAGATACCACTGACCAGACGCCACTGATTAGGCACCATGACCAGACACCACTGACCAGACACCTGACCAGGCAACACTGACAAGGCACCACTGAGCAGGCACCATGAAAAGACACCACTGACCAGGCACCACTGAAAAGACACCACAGACCAGACACTACTGACCAGGGGATTACTGACCATACACCATTGAGCAGACACCATTGAACATGACCAGACACCACTGACCAGACACTATTGAACAGACACCATTACTAGGCACCACTGACCAGACACTACTGACCAGACACCGCTGACCAGACACAACTAACCAGGCACCAATTACTAGTTACCTTTGAACAGGCATCACTGACCAGACACCGCTGACCAGGTACTATTGACCAGACACCACTGACCAGGCACCATGACCAGACACCGCTGACCAGACACACCTGACCAGGCACCAATTACTAGGTACCTTTGAACAGGCACCACTGACCAGACACCGCTGACCAGTTACTATTGACCAGACACCATGATCAGACACCATTGAACAGACGCCAATTACTAGGCACCACTGACCAGACACCGCTGACCAGGTAATATTGACCAGACACCACAGCGCTGACCTTCCTAATTATTTCATCAACATTATTTTTCATCAATTTATTTTTTTTAACTTTCGTTGTCAAACCCTTTCTATCTAAGGATCACATGTTGTTTTTTTCTCTTGTAATTCTTACAAACATTTTTTCAAAGATATTTTCTTCAAAATCTAGAATAACACAAATTGTTTTTAGATAATTTTTCTTAAAATCCTTAACACACTTTTAAAAGATTTTTTCTTCAAAATCCCACACACATTTTTCAAAGATATTTTCTCTTAACGTTTATAAATAACCGCCTCAATGATTATTGCTCATGTCAGTTTCCGGGGGAATGAAAACAGCCGGATAATGTTTTAATTGGTTGATAATGACTTGGGCAATTTTCAACCGAGTTCATTTATTTTAAAAGGCTTTTTACAGATAATCCTTCACAATTTGTACATTTAACGAAAGCATGAAGCCAGTTTAAGGAAATATCTCGTTTCCTGAAAGTGTTCTAAATTTCTCAGCCGCACTTTCTCCCCACACATTTCAGCTCCACTGTCCTCCATTTCCCAGCAGTCGTTTTGAACCCAATCATCGCCGCCTTATCCTCTATGTCCAGATATTATTGCTTGTATCCTGGTTCTTCCATCCCTGAAGCCCGCCATAGTCAGATGAAGTTTGCCGTAGTCAGATGAAGCTTGCCGACCTTTATTGAGTTGTCAGACGTAGTCAGGTGAAGCTTGCCATAGTCAGATGAAGTTTGCCGTAGGCAGATGAAGCTTGCCGACGTTTATTGAGTTGTCAGACGTAGTCAGGTAAAGCTTGCCGTAGTCAGATGAAGCTTGCCGACGTTTATTGAGTTGTCAGACGTAGTCAGATGAAGCTCGCCGTAGTCAGGTGAAGCCCGCCGTAGTCAGGTGAAGCTTACCGTAGTCAGGTGAAGCTTGGCGACGTTAATTGAGTTGTCAGACTCGGTGCTTTTGTCCTAACGGCTGGGTAAACTGCAGGCACTAATGGTCGGCAAACCGATCTTACAAGGAGAAAATGTGCGTCTGAATACAATTCATTTTACGGATGATGTTTTGTGAACTTATTCGTTGACTGTAAAGGAGAGTTGTTTTTAAGGGAGCGATGATGTTTAGGGTTGTTGATGGTGGGGACTGAATAAACAGTAGAAAATAAATCCATCCTGCCATCAAATCAACAATCCCTAATTGACACAGGGTCCGTGTGGCGGACTCGCTGTCTAGGGGAATTTTTAGGTCCACCCGTTTTAACCACAGATATAACATCAGGCGTACAGTAGTGTGGTAAAAGTATTCACGAGACTTGACTCAACAGAGAAAATGACGTTTATTTACAGTATATATTGACATATCTATATCCATAGCAATACAGTGTAGCAGCTATCATAGAATACATTCACTGTGTTTGTCTCTCTCTCAACATATCGATAAAACAGGACTGTCCTGGTCCACGCTCAACACTCGTCCCTCTGCCTGCTTAATACACACTGTTCCCTCATTGACACTCTCACCTGACATCTCTACACACTCCCCTGTGAACACCCGGTGAGCGAGTATTCAAGTCCACGGGTGTTCACGCTTTGTTTATCATTCACCCTACATTTTCGCTCAGTCATTCTCACACCATAACATCTAACCGTGACAGTCCGTGACAAAAGCGTAAAAAAATGTACGAACAATTGGAATAGTTATATGTACTTACCAAGTTAATCAAAATTATCAGACCGAGATCATGGGACTATTTTTAGGTGTCACACCATCCCTCGCCTGTCACTTGTGCGAAAGTGAAGAAGGAAAAAAAACTGACCTTAAATCTAAACAATGCAACATAAAATTATCCTTTACTTAGTTCTGCTCTCATCTTCTCAAAGTCATACTTATCTCCCCTGTGGCCTGTGGAAAAAAGGTGTGTGTGGGTTGTTGTTGTTGTTGTTTTTTTTTTTTTTTTTTTTTTTTTTTTTTGGGGGGGGGGGATTTTTAATGGAAAAAAATATTCATAGTTATATAATTTATATATTTGAAAAACGCCATGAGTGACATTTGTTTGGAAGTATAACTAAATGAATCATTGCAAACAAAATATTCAAGATCACTTTTAAAAACATCCCTAATTTCAATTATTCGACAGGCAAATATCACCTAAACGTTGAACAAATAGAAGAACCTTGATTTCAATGAGTTTGTTAAAACTATACGTGCCACGCACGCCTCTGGTTGCAAAGTGCTAAATGTTATGACAACTATGGCGTTTGATGATGTCTTACCACTGTCACCTGGATGTGGTTACCCAAATGTTAGATTATTTCAAGGACAACTAAGGCTATCGTAAATTTTCCCATTTATCAAAACCTTTTTTTGTCCCTTTGCAAACCATGTTTGTTGATTTGGATACCCTGCGTGGAATTTTGGCTGTTAACATGTGACTTAAATAAGTGACTCGTGGATTCTAGGCTGTTAACTTGTGACTTAATTAAGTGACTCATGGAATCTTGGCTTTAAGCATATTGACTTAAATAAGCGTTTTGTTCTTGCTACTTCGGAAAGCTGTGTCCATTGAGAATAAAGTACGATAAAAAAGATTTTTTTACAAAATAAATAATTTTTATCTAAATACCTGTACTTAACAAAAATTAATTTTGAAGATACATTGCAGTCATTGAAATAAAATTGAATCAGTTTTAGGTTTAGTTTTAATTGAATTTACAAATTAAAAAAAAATAGTTGTTTGTATTTTTGTTATTTATTTATGTTTAAATTGTTTTAATTATAATAAACGTTTTCATTTGTATTTTGATAATTCTTTTTTCCATTGGGGCCCTTATATAATTATAGGGATAAAAACACTTTCATTTTTTCATTTGCAAGAAAAAAATCACAACATACAAGTCCTCCTTGGGTCGAGAGGCAGCGCGCTCGACTGGCGTTCCGATGGTCACGGGTTCGAATCCATGGGAAGCCGGGTACCTATTCCCGGGCCTAGGGCTCCAAATGGGTAAAAAGCGGCGGGGTAATGCGTGGCATGTGAACGCTGCATCATTTGAAAAAAAAAACAAGAAAAAAAAACAACAACAACAACAACCGCTGCCTTGCAGATGGTCTTGGCTGACCAAAGGCTATGGAAGCAAATCCAGAAAATACAGCAGGCTGAAATCGGAGAATTCAACTGGCGCAAATCTCGTGGCACGCAAAACTCAATATTCAATATTTAGAACATGTATTCGGGCATGAAATGAGTTTTCTGAACAAACCGAGTAAACCAAAACACAATATTCAAAGTGCTAATAAAAGTGAAAGACAACAAATAATCTTCTGTATAGAAGCAGTAATAATAAAAGATAGAAACTGTTCAACTTTGCCTGTATACGCAAGTGACATTGTGGGTCTTGGTAATTTCTCATTCTTTCTTAGTTTGGCCGTCTGTCTGTCAAACTTCTCATTCTATGTCAGTTTGGCCGTCTGTCAAACTTCTCATTCTATGTTAGTTTGGCCGTCTGTCAAACTTCTCATTCTATGTTAGTTTGGCCGTCTGTCTGTCAAACTTCTCATTCTGTTAGTTTGGCCGTCTGTCTGTCAGACTTCTCATTCTGTTAGTTTGGCCGTCTGTCTGTCAAACTTCTCATTCTATGTTAGTTTGGCCGTCTGTCTGTCAAACTTCTCATTCTACGTAATTTTGGCCGTCTGTCTGTCAAACTTCTCATTCTACGTAATTTTGGCCGTCTGTCTGTCAAACTTCTCATTCTATGTCAGTTTGGCCGTCTGTCAAACTTCTCATTCTATTTTAGTTTGGCCGTCTGTCTGTCAAACTTCTCATTTTATGTCAGTTCGGCCGTCTGTCTGTCAAACTTCTCATTCTATGTTAGTTTGGCCGTCTGTCTGTCAAACTTCTCATTCTATGTTAGTTTGGCCGTCTGTCTGTCAAACTTCTCATTCTGTTAGTTTGGCCGTCTGTCTGTCAAACTTCTCATTCTGTTAGTTTGGCCGTCTGTCTGTCAAACTTCTCATTCTAAGTTAGTTTGGCCGTCTGTCTGTCAATCTTCTCATTCTGTTAGTTTGGCCGTCTGTCTGTCAAACTTCTTATTCTATGTTAGTTTGGCCGTCTGTCTGTCAAACTTCTCATTCTGCGTAATTTTGGCCGTCTGTCTGTCAAACTTCTTATTCTATGTCAGTTTGGCCGTCTGTCTGTCAAACTTCTTATTCTATGTTAGTTTGGCCGTCTGTCTGTCAGACTTCTCTTTCTTTGTCAGTTTGGCCGTCTGTCTGTCAAACTTCTTATTCTATGTCAGTTTGGCCGTCTGTCTGTCAAACTTCTTATTCTATGTCAATTTGGTCGTCTGTCTGTCAAACTTCTTATTCTATGTCAATTTGGCCGTCTGTCTGTCAAACGTCAATATTAAAAAAACAAACATTTAGAAGATTCTGAGAAATGTAGTTCAAGTGCGTTTGGTGCTTATTAGTTTCTTTTCTTTTGTAAATGCCCCTAGTTTTTGGAGACATAGAGTCCATGCCCGCATGTCTTTCTCTGCGGGGAGCATTTTAAACAAAAAAAAGTGAAATTATTTTTTTACCTTTTATTTTATGGAATTAAATCTTTGATTTGGATTCTACGTTTTCCTTTTTATGTGTATAAAAAAATAATTTTAAAATCAAACAATGTTATTTATGCCTCGTTATCCGTGTCCATCTAGCTCCAACCTATGACAACCCCCCCACTCCCCGGCCCATAGATTCCTGTGTTCAGAGCAAACTCTATCGACCTGGCCTCATCCACACAGCGCTAACTACTCCATTTAGCATGCCTCCCCACTCACCCCGGTTCTCTCTCTCCCCCTCTATCACCCACGGCCCTGCCCTTCTCTCTGTCCGTGGTGGTCTGCCAGTTCCACTATCTTCTCTTGTTTGCCCGAGACAGTGTTCGTGTTGACTCACTATCAGCACTAGTAGAATGGTGACAAGTCTAAACACAATCACTGCTCAACCCATCAACTACAATAATACACCCTGACCCGCTTTACTCAAGATGGAGGGGGACGGGGGTGGGCAGGTTCATTTGTTCTAACATTTTACTTCTATCTGAGAATCGATATCAGCTTAATGCGTTTATCTTAATGGTCGATCAGCGCTAAAACTCGAATTGTATTGAGTTAATTCCGGTGAGTACTTTGCCGCAGGATTGTATTCGAAACAATACATTTCATTGACATTGTATTCGATTCATCAATTACATTGAGTTCATTATAGAGACGTGTCCTTTAAATGAACGTTAAATAATGACGTCATTATCTCGTATCTTGGTTGTGATACTCTCCGAACCACAATCTTTTCTACAAGATCCACATCTCTTCACTGTAGGAATATTTTCCTCAATCTCGTGATATACCCACACGCCTCACTGTCGTGATATTCCCAACACGCCTCACTGTCGTGATATTCCCCACACGCCTCACTGTCGTGATATTCCCCACACGCCTCACTGTCGTGATATTCCCAACACGCCTGACTGTCGTGATATTCCCCACACACCTCACTGTCGTGATATTCCCCTCACACCTCACTGTCGTGATATTCCCCACACGCCCCACTGTCGTGATATTCCCCACACGCCTCACTGTCGTGATATTCCCCACACGCCTCACTGTCGTGATATTCCCCACACGCCTCACTGTCGTGATATTCCCCACACGCCTCACTGTCGTGATATTCCCCACACGCCTCACTGTCGTGTATTCCCCACACACCTCAATGTCGTGATATTCCCCACACACCTCACTGTCGTGATATACCCACACGCTTCACTGTCGTGATATTCCCCACTCGATTCACTATCGTGATATACCCACACGCCTCACTGTCGTGATATACCCACACGCCTCACTGTCGTGATATACCCACACGCCTCACTATCGTGATATTCACCATACACCTCAATGTCGTGATATTCCCCTCTCTCCTACCATCACTCATGAAATTATCCACTCTCCTACCATCGCTCATGATATTCTTACTCTCCTACCATCACTCATGATATTCCCCTCTCTCCTACCATCACTCATGAAATTATCCACTCTCCTACCATCGCTCATGATATTCTTACTCTCCTACCATCGCTCATGATATTCTTACTCTCCTACCATCACTCATGATATTCTTCACTCTCCTACCATCACTCATGATATTCTTCACTCTCCTACCATCACAATTGAAACCTCCACTCTCCTACCGTCACTCATGATATTCTCCACTCTCCTACCATCACTCATGATATTCCCCTCTCTCCTACCATCACTCATGATATTCTTCACTCTCCTACCATCACTCATGATATTCTTCACTCTCCTACCATCAC
>MUZC01003009.1:475636-489702 GCA_002072015.1 Radix auricularia
AAAAGAATTTCTATTTATTTAGTATCCCTCAACTCTATTTGGGAATTAGTAAACTAAGTGAGGGGTGAGACTGCAATCAGGCTTATAAAAAATTTAATGGAAAAGACGTAAACAGGGTAAAGGCTAGCCTGACAGGATGTTACGTCCTGTCAGGCTAACCCCTACCCTGTTTACGTCTTTTCCATTTAATATTTGTGAATTACTAGTTTTATTTGATTTACAATCCAAACAAAAGTCAATATTAAGTAACTTTCCTATGGTTCCTCACTAACAATGATTTGATTTCACTCTTAAATACTCATGCCTCTATTTGGCTAAGTGAAGATATTCTTGATTAAAAATTGGAAATTATTTTTTTAAAAATTAAATAAATAAATAAAAGTTATTTAAAAATTCTTCTTTAACTTTATATTCTTACTGAATGCCATGACAATCTTCAGATCATTAACTTATTGAATGCCCTGACAATCTTCAGATCACTAATGCAATGCTCAACTCCCATCATCGAGGCAACTTCAGATTTGAGAGCCATGAAGTCAATTTGGATGCTCAGAAAACTGCCAACGCTGTCAAACACAGAATCACCAATGCTTCGTTCAAAGCCAAGAAACTACCTGGTAGGAGGGCAGATTGATGAAGGCAGTGTGTTTAAATAAAGATGCCTTGTGTTTGATTAAATACAGGTGCCATGCGTTTAAATACAGGTTATGTGTGTTTAAATACAGGTGACATGTGTTGAAATATAGATTTCATGTATTAAATAAGGTGCCATGTGTGTAAATATAGATGACATGTGTTTAGATATAGTTGCCAAGTATTTAAATATAGAGGACAAATTTAAATACATGTGTTCTGTGTTTAAATATAGATGACATGTGTTTAAATACAGGTTACATGTGTTTAAATACAAGTGTTATGTGTTTAAATAGATGACATGTGTTTAAATACAGATTTAATGTGTTTAAATACAGATGCCATGTGTTTAAATACAGGTGCCATGTGTGTTAAGAAGTTATTGGGTTGGTTACGTGTACTATAAGCCTGAAAAATGTGTTACAAGACAATAAACTAATCAGCAGCGTGCCCAAAGAATGGGGTGGGCTCAGGTGGCAACATTTTGTTATTTCCCTTACAAACTCTGTCTTGGTCTTGCCCTTCTCTTTCTGATTGATAAGTTTTACTTTATTTTTAGGGCTGCGGAAATTACAAATTAATTTCTCGATTAATCGGTAAAATATTTTAACGATTAAAATTATTTTAATCAATAAATTAGCGATTAAAATTATAGAGAATGTTTTAAACAATTATTTCAATTTATTAATAAATTATTAATAATTAATAATAGTTTGCTTTTTTACGTTCAAACTTCTCCATTTAAAAAAAATGTAAACTTTAAAATAAGCTGTTTTATAAGGGAAATGATATAAAAAATTAAACATTGATTTTACTTAATTAACAATAACAAAATTTAAATTCATTGACAACATATCGAACTACTGATATTTAAATTATGTCAAACTTCCCTAAGTGGAAAACCTTCCAATATCCAATTAATTGTTTGGTCCCGGCCAAATTCCATAAGACTAATGTATTTTAGATCTCCTTAACTCGAAGATTTTTGGCTTCCATCCTTCGTAAGTCACATTTTCCAAGGCGTTTGTGTAAAACTAGTACTGGTGAAAAACCTTAATCCACCTCCCCCCATCCCACTGTGGAGGGAGTCAAGTCTGGGGAGAGGGGCTTTCTCTGTGGTTTCGGTATTTCAAAGCTGTAGGCTTCCTTTCATATAAAATATCAGACACCACCTCTCCCTCCTGTCAAACCTTCTTGCTTTTATGGCTGTTTCCCCCCCCCTCTCAATATCAACATTGTCCTTGATTAATCTGTGCTAGTAACAATGGCATAGCTAGGAATTTGTAGGGGTTTTGGAGCTCGGGGGTTAGGGGGGGGGGGGACCCACACGGCGGTAGCGTAATATTTAATGTTAAAAATAATTTCCCACACTAAGTTGGGGCCTGGTGCACTTTCAAATTTTGCCCCCCCCCCTCCCATAGCTACGCCACTGGCCTATAACGCTAATTTCCCTAACTCAAAAACTCCATAACTCTGATTTTTTTCTGGTTCCTATGAGTTCGACTTAGAGAGGTCCGACTGTACATTGTAAGTTGATGGTTATTTTATTGACACACTGGTGTGAATCTCTGTCTATGCTATTTAATATATTACCAATGACATACTTTAATAATGTCCCGTTAACATATTTTGGTTGTAGTTTTCACTGTATAATTGTCTAAACTTGACCGTTGTCCTACATCAGATGACATTGACATCGTGGAGGAGGATGACACCAACAGGCTGTCCACTGTTGAAGAGGACCAAGAGCATTCGCTGGCCAAAAACTTGAAAGCCAAGCTCATGAACAAACTGGGCGTCGACAAGAACAAGAATCGGGAAACTGTGCGGCGCAACAGCGACACGCCGTCCATGAAGTCAGGCAGCGGCAGTGAAATTGTGGAGAACCTTGGTGTGGCTGTCCGAAACAGTGGGGGAGGGGGAGGTATGCACGTCATGGTGGACCACCTGGAGATGGTTCCCCTGAAGGTCAACGGGGGCATGGATGAGGATAAGATATCCACTGTGGATGGCAAGCATGTCAAGTCCTCATCTTCCCCGACCATTTATGGCAAAAAATCGAATGTGATGAAAACTCTCTCTGGCTCAGATACACCAAGTAAGGGGCACCAACTCATGTCCCCACATAGTTCCAAAAATTCTGTCCCTGGTCTGAAATCTCCCCTTAGTAAAGTTGTCCCCCCTGACGCAGCCAATAGTGCCAGGGCGCAGTCAGAGGGTCCAGCTGTCCTATCTGACCGATCGCCTTTTCTGAGAGATGAGATGGGGTCTACTGCATCCTATTCCAATGCTTCTGACCCCAATCTGCGCACGCACAATGCTGTCCCTTCCATCTCAACCAGCAGCCATTCTATGCCAGCAGAGATTCTGTCTAACAGCAACTCTGATAGAAGTTCAGCAGGGAAACAGCTGATCAATCGTAACTCATTTAGCACTGACTTATGACATGATATACTCATTTAGCACTGACATATGACATGGCACATTTAGCACTGACTTATGACATGATATAATCATTTAGCACTGACTTATGACATGATATAATCATTTAGCACTGACTTATGACATGACACATTTAGCACTGACTTATGACAGGACACATATAGCACTGACTTATGACATGACACATGTGGCACTGACTTATGACATGGCACATATGGCACTGACTAATGACATGACACATGTGGCACTGATTTATGACATGACACATATAGCACTGACTTATGACATGACACATATAGCACTGACTTATGACATGACACATATAGCACTGACTTATGACATGACGCACACAGTAACAGATTATCTAACAATATATTAACCCTTAGTTTGGACTATACTTCAGTCATAATGTTAATGATTTATTTGATATGTACTCTGGTGTGCAGTCCTGCACTAACTAAACTCATAGAAACTAATCCAATGAGTAATGTGATGGCCATGAATATAAGGTTTAAACTAAACATCTCCCACTTAACGCATTCACCTTAACACAAATATTACTATAATCCATTGGCAACACCAATATTTGCTATTTATTGATTTATTTCTGTGATGTCTTCTGTTTCACAGTTCAGGTAGCCCAGCAAATGGTCATGTTCACCATGATTAATTTTTTTTGCTACCAAAATCCGAGGAATGTATGACAAACATCTAAGTTTAAGCGCTGAATATTTTCTGTGCATAACGATGTCATTGTTTGATGTCTACATAAGTTTATAAGGAGCACACAAATAGAATAATTTACTATTAATAAAACATGAAATTTGTTCTCCTTATCCTGAAACACATCTTTGTGTACATTGACTCTGTGTTGTTGGGGGGGGGGGAGATAGAGGGTGGACTGTGAGGGACTCATTTCAACACATGACCAAAACTTGCACAGATCTCATTTGGTTAGAGATGTATTAACCAAAGGAAAATGAAATTTGATTTTTATTGTTACACGTTTTGTACTTAAAAACTCTCTACATGCTGTTAATTGATTAGATAGATGATTTACACTGGGCCTTGGATTTATACTTGAAAACATCCTAATTAAAACTACTTTTCATTACATTACTGTCATCATTTATTTTATAAAGGAGCCCTAAACTATGCTAAGATGAGACTAATGTTCTTCAAAGCTACATTTAAAGTATCATTACCATTTAGTTCATAATTGAAATTTATTGTAATTTATTTTTAAACCCTCATAAAACTTAAAAACAGTAGAGTATAAAAGAAAAAAGTAGTAATACAGGAGACATTAAATTCTATATTGAAAATACAACCCAACAACAATCTGATACAATCCAACAACAATCTGATACAACCCAACAACAATCTGCTACAACCCAACAACAATCTGATACAACCCAACAACAATCTGATACAACCCAACAACAATCTGATACATCCCAACAACAATCTGATAGTACTGATACAACCCAACAACAATCTGATAGTACTGATACAACCCAACAACAATATGATACAACCCAACAACAATCTGCTTCAACCCAACAACAATCTGATACAACCCAACAACAATCTGATAGTACTGATACAACCCAACAACAATCTGATACAACCCAACAACAATCTGATACAACCCAACAACAATCTGATAGTACTGATACAACCCAACAACAATCTGATACAACCCAACAACAATCTGATACAACCCAACAACAATCTGATACAACCCAACAACAATCTGATACAACACCAAATAAAACAAACACACACAAATCCTCTTTCTTCCCATCTGGCATTTGGACATACGATGGCTGCTTGATTAAAACAAGAATACCAACATAATAGCAACTTTCAAAACTCTAACAAAAATTTCAAGATTATACCTAAACCATAGATAAGCCTGGGATGCAACCATCTTCTATGTTAGAAAGAGTTTTTGTAATTGATAGATATTAATAAAGATTTTCAAGGATTTAAAAGTTTCTCTGATTAATAAATAATAAATTTGAGCATCAAATTTCCTAAAGATTGTCAGGGCTGCATGTAAAAACATTTCTGTTTTATAATTTCTAAAGGAAATATAATATATCACTTTAATGACAGTTCCTTCACTATGACACAACTGTAACAGACCTACAGTACATCCACTGTAACAGACCTACAGTACATCCACTGTAACAGACCCCCCACAGTACATCCAGTGTAACAGTACATCCACTTTAACAGACCTACAGTACATCCACTGTAACAGTACATGCACTGTAACAGACCTACAGTACATCCACTGTAACAGTACATCCCCTGTAACAGACCTACAGTACATCCAGTGTTACAGTACATCCAGTGTAACAGACCTACAGTACATCCAGTGTTACAGTACATGCACTGTAACAGTACATCCACTGTAACAGTACATCCGCTGTCCCTCACATGTCATACCTTCAGTCTCACACAACTCATGTGGAATTACTGCCATTAACAACCCCCATTCAGCTGACACATTCCTTCTAGAAAATTCTTATTAATGTTTGAACTATTTCCCGTGTGTGGCTGAAATACTCAGTGATTAATGTTATGATTATTTCCATCGAATTGCAAGGCTTCTTATTTTAAGATGCAATGATAAGTTGGATCCAAACAATGTCTAAACTTATCTACAGTAGTGCCATTCTGCCATGTATGTTATAATTATATCTATATTATATAGCTATTCTTGTTTCAAGACACTATTATGTGTTGGTGCCAAAGAGTTGTCAGTATATTTCATGTTAAACCAATCAATGTTCCCTCTAAGATTCATTGGTCCGTGTACAAAATAGAAAGCAAAGTTGCACAATAAATATTTTTGTACAAAAATATAACCCCCACCCCGCACAACACAGATATTATTTTATTCATAACAGAATTTGCTGCTCAGCGTCTGTCAGTTATCTGTGCAGCTTAAAGGTAAAATTGATGCTAATTAAATGTAGAGTAATGGTTCTCAGTGTGGAATATATTACCCACAAAGTGTTGACTTGCTGGAAGATGTGTGGGTGGGGGGGGGCACTAAAGGGCTTTGGTGATTTCTTTAGACACCCAAACTATCAAGGGAATATCAGGAATATTATCAGAAATACTTGGTTCAATAAAAATTATGATCTAACTTAAGAGACAATGAATTAATAGCTTATGACCGTCTGTATGGACATGTGATTAGGAAGATGAGAGGCTAACAAATATCTATACAATAAAAGGAAAGATGTCTAATACAGTGAGTTGTTCTATGAGTTCTTCTTAGTAACCTACTGTTGTCTTGAACTCAGCAGCATGTATGTATACAAAGTAGTGCTGCTTCAAAACTTTTAGATTTTTGACAAGGCTCAAGAGGGATCAAACTTGCTGCAGGCAAAGAAACTTGAGCACAGCGAATAAATTTACTGCTCAGAGACTTAAAACTGACATCATTGTACAAATCTCATTCATCACTGAAATAGATCAATTATTTATCAATAGTTTTCTTAATGTTTAAGGCTAAGTCAATCAATTAGTTTATAAATAAATACAAAATACTGTGCAATTATCTCTACAACTAAATAGAGAGTGTCACTATTGTTGTTGGCCAAGAGCTGAATGGGGATGTTTTGAAAATTTAAAAGAAATAAATATTTTATATAAATTGATGTTAAACTTTGTTTTTCTCTCATCATTTTTCTTGAAATTGTTCGCTTTTTTCCCTGATTAAATATAAATTTCAATTTTATACCTTGAGGTTTCAAATAAATGCTAGGGCTCATATTCCCAAAAATCTTTGTATGTGTATATGTAACTGAAAATGCACATGTTTTAATACAATAAAAATGACGCTAGAGGAAATCTGAATAGCCACTGTGTTAGTAGTCAAAAAATCTTCTTTATTTCAATATGTGTATTATTATGTATGACAATCTCACACATTGATTGATACACAAAAATGCACAGCAGATGACTTTAAAAAAAGTTCTGTGTTTGATTACCTAATATATGTGAAATATCTGATGAGAATGTCCGGTCACAATCAGTGCCATGTATAGTTGGTCAAAATCTATGGTCAAAAGTTTTATTCATCAATACACATCATGCAAAAGGTAAAAAGACATGCAATAATTGGTCTTCCAAACATCCGGGGAAACATCTCTAGCTCTTTAATATATGTACCTCCATCATATTAATACGTGCACCATAGAAATAATTGGTAGTTTTAACCATTATTTTAAATTTCATTCCACTTGACACCAGAGTTTTTTTTAAGTGTATCAGTCAGTATCACATGCAGTTGCCCTAAGAGATGGATTTAGCACACAGCTTATCTTATCTTATCTGTTACAAACGCTCCTTCTATAAAGAAGATTATTGCATCCTACGTTTATCTATAGTTTGTGTCTAGTCCTGCACTCTTATTAGAGTTTTAAATGATGATAAAGTGTTGGCTTTCCTGGTTTCCTCAGGCAACCCATTCCACGCCTAAAATTCTGGTTTTGTAACAGATTTTCTGCATTAAAATTAAAAGGTTTATGCTATTTGATTTCAGGTGGAAAATTTGATTCTTTGAAGTAAACTTTAAAATATAGAACAAAGTGATTGTTAGAGAGTATTTCATTCTCCCATTGAAAGAACAAAAACTTAGCTTAGTCTTCATGATTTTATAACTCTCACTTTTTAGAAATTGAAGGATTTGATAATGGTATACAGTTTATGTACTCCGTGATAATTTTACTTTTATTAGATTACCCATTGCTAAAATTATTACATACTCAAATATTATGAATGTTCAATAACATAACAAAAGTTAAGAGAGATAACTAAAAATTTTCAGTTGGAAATAACACAGTAGGGCTATAATAACAGTAAACCATTTTTAAAATGTATTTTAAAGGACTCTTGTGTGTCTAGAAATGATTCCAGGTGTTCTCTGAGTACTTAAGTCTTTGAACATTTTATTTCTTCTGTAAAGTTATTCCTAAATTATTGATTACATTGTTGTATTAAAATAGCCCCAATAAGTCCAATGAAATAAGAATATGTGAAAGTGAAACAAATGCACCTTATACTTAAAATGCCAAACAACAATTGACTTGTTATCATGTCAAATGTTAACATGATATGCCTAACATTTGTAAAGTTATTGTAACCTATTGTACTTTTAACAGTTTAATTTTTTAAACTGCTGCACATTACAAAATTAAATATGAGCACACTATTACATTATTTAGTATGCTTTCAAACTTCTGTTTAAAAACAGTTTAATGTTGAATGTTTTTTTCTTGGTTGAATCTTTTCAAGCCTTAATTGGCCACAATTCGAATTATAATTTTTGCAAATATTTAAAGAGGCTGTTGATCGATGTCCATTAAGTGCTAAGTAGAACAGTATACAACCTATCTGATGGTCAATTCATTTGCTCAAATTGTATTGAAAACTCTAAACATGCAATTCATGTGTTTGTAGTGACAAATTTATTTTACTGATTTACACAGGATGGGGATAAATTTTTATTTTTAACAAACTACCAATGACATATTATTATTATTATTATCTAACTGTATGCTGTTGGAAATTTTTGAGTAAAACATTATTTATCAGGTTTTTCAAAGAAATATTATTTAAATTACTATTTAGTAGCATGCAGTGTAAAGGAATATTGATTTTCTCTTATTATTTCAATTTACCTAACTATAAGAATGTTCATAATCAAGTTTAATTTTTTTAATGCTATTTAAATTTTTAAAATAACTTTTTTCTTGGATTTAAAGTGTTTTGCTGTGACTCTTTGTGCATAATTTTTCCCTTCTTGCCCTTAAAAAATAATTGCATCATTAAATGTTTTCAGATTTTTTTCAATGTAACCTTTTAAAAAAAGGATATCCTATTATTTATTTTAAAGCAAATTTTAAAAAAATCATTCAGTTATTTATTAGATAGATTTAACTAAAATGTTATGCACTGGAGAATAAATGTAGAAATGAAATATAAGAGCCATACATGGGCTATATCTTTTTCATGCTAATTCTTTTCTTTTCTTTTTTTTTTTTCATATTAAAATTAATTTTAATAAGTATACCATTGAGTTTTACTAAAAAATAAAACAATGTACTGTTAAGTGTTAATCTTTCAAAATTTTGGGGATAACTTATAAGTCCAGGTCATTTTTGTTTGACTTTTGAGGAAGAATTTTTTTTACATGAAAACCTTACTTTCTGAATTTTAAGGCTTCTGCTTATCATAAAGAAATGAACCAATAGGCTAGCTAATATGTACCAGTGAGTTAATGTAGGTACCAATTGAGTAATGCACCAGTTGGCTAATGTACCAATTGTAATAGGATAATCTACCATGGGGTAATGTAATTTACCAACTTTTGGGTAATGTACCAGTGTGGTAATGTAATTTACCAACTTTTGTAATGTAATTTACCAACTTTTGGGTAATGTACCAGTGTGGTAATGTAATTTACCAACTTTTGGGTAATGTACCAGTGTGGTAATGTAGCAGCAGAGTAATGTACAATTGGGTAAAGAATTATTTCATGTGGGATAATGTATAGTAATATAAAATGCATTCGATTTCTGAACAGTGAGATGGGAATGGAGCAGATACCATTAAGCCGATATGGCATCATAAAGTGCAATAACTCTTATGAGCTTTGAGTGTTAGCAAACCTTTCAGTTTTACCATGCAAACCTTTCAGTTTTACCATGCAAACCTTTCAGTTTTACCATATGGTGAGCAAGATGCAGATTTTCAATGACAATTTTTTGTTAATGATTTTATTTTAAAATTTCACCCAAAATTTTTATGTGTGAAACACAGCAACGTGAGTTCGCATAGATATTAGGGACTTTAGCCAATGGCCATTATATGGTACATTTGTTATGGCTTGAGTTCATTATTCGGTGCATAGAAAATCCTTTCTATTAAGTAAGTCAGTACTATATTCCATAAGTCTCATAAAATCATTAAGTATCACTTTACAAAGTTTTTTTGCAAGCCTTCAGCTAATATCAGAACGGTGTATCTAATACTTTCAAGAAATCTTCCTCATCACAGCATTGCCAAAGTTTATTATTGCTTGTTTGATCTCTTTAACTTTAAATGTTTCCCAGTCTGCTGACCAGTGTTTGGGGTAACACTATAAAAATGATATAAGAAAAATTGAGTTTGTAGCACTGAATTAAAGGAATAAAATTTAGACCTTTACATAAATTAATACTCATCCTTACACATTGTCTCCATGTTATATGAAATGTTGCTGACACAGTAAAATAGGGTGCTAGTGGCAATAGCCATAGGTCAGACAACACAGTTCTGTAGATTTATTTGAGCATTAGCCAGTAACTGTTCTTGTTATAGACTAGATATATTCTATGTTTACAATCTAAACGTTGGGATGTTTGAAATAAAAATAAAATCTATAGACAATAAACGAATTTGTCTTTTTGGTGTTTAAATTCCTTCATTTGTGATTTGTTAATGAGACATAATAAAAACAGAATGTCTTACTATAAAAAGCTTCAAGTGTAGAGTGTAGTATAGAAGGATCCTATGTGATGTATAAAAAAAATAAGGTTTAGTTGAAGATATAGAAAACCTAGAAAGGGGGTTCAAAGCTTTGTGACGTGTTATTGGAGGGGGTATAAGTTTTTGTGACGAGGGGTGAAGGGGGGCTAAAAACAGGGCCGTCTTAACGCATTGGCCTGTCGGGCATTGTCCGGGAGGGGCACGAGCATAGGGGCCCCATGGGAATATTTTTATTTATATAGATTATGTATATTTATTTTTTATTCCTGTGGGGGGAGGGGCGCACTCTTTCTTTGCCCAGGGGCCCAAAATGGTGTAAAAGACGGCTCCGGGTAAAAACAGAAGCGAAACTGGATTTTCCGCGCCCTTGGCTAATTCATTTTTGGCGCCCTTGAGAGATAAGGAAAAAATTAAATTATACAGAATACATTGATTTTTCACCCCCCCCCCTTTCGTCACAAAAANAAAACGTTACCCCCCCCCTTTCCTTATAAAAGCTGTATGTTCTATTTGAAAATGAACATATTTCAAATCACTTTTCAGTCATCTAATTATGTATCTAGTGCAGGGGTTCCCAAAGTCCAGCCCTGGGCTAAATATGGCCACGCTTAGATTTGAATTTGCGATCATCTTAAATAACTTATTGACGGACGTATTATTTCTTTAACGATATTATATTTATTTAAAAAGTTGAAATTTTGTACTGTTAGGGGCACCTATAAGTATAAGGAGGGAAAAATCGATAACATTTTATTGTTTAGCAATAACTAAACTCTCAGTCTAAAAAAGCAAACAAGGGAAACAGATTTAATTACCAAGTAACCAATTTCTGTATTTACTACTGATGGTGCCCCTGCCAGTGGCGTAACTAGGGGAGGGAGATGGGTCCAAATTTGAAAATCTCCCCGGGCCCCCATTTGAGGGGTGTCTGAAAATATTTTTTTACATTAAATAGTATATATTACGCGATTGGTCCAAATGATGGGGCCCCCAAAGAGGACCAACCCCCGGGCCCCCAAATACCTAGCTACGCCACTGGCCCCCCCCATAC
This sequence comes from Radix auricularia, assembly GCA_002072015.1. Lineage (NCBI taxonomy): Eukaryota > Metazoa > Mollusca > Gastropoda > Lymnaeidae > Radix > Radix auricularia. Next base: position 487,317 of record MUZC01003009.1, read on the forward strand.
CTGGTGAGAATAGTTGACTAACAAAACTTGTCTGTAGGAAAGTCAGCAAAGGGGCTGGCAAAGATTTTAAAGTTAACTGTATCATTGACCAAGTTCTTTGTGTCGAACACCTTAGATGTGATCGTGTCATTACACAAGTGATAAAATCTATAAACTCTATTCGCTCTAAAACCTGTTTCACCGCCAGTTTTGGCAGTTTCTTCTTTGCATCCAGGGAGGATACGAAGATGTTGTGTATCACAGTGTTATAAGGATCAGTCGGGGGACAGCACTTCAGCGCCTCTACACACTTGAATAAGACACGGGGCTATTCATTGTGGGAAATAATGAACAATCAGTTCTAGATTTATCTGATCCAGCTTGGCTGGCAGTTTTGGGATTTTTAATTGATGTGACAAAACATCTCAACTTTCTTAATACAAATCTTCAAGTGCAAACAGCAATTGTAATCTAATTATATTCACAAACCAATGCCGTTGTTTACAACAACGCGGAAAATTAGTTAAAGACAACAGTTTCAAATGAAGCCTAACACCACACATTTCGCCCCCTCTTCAGGAAAACATGACACGTTTTCCAGATAGAAACGGCAATGAGCAAAGGCAGGGATAAGTTTCTTATGTCATATCCATGGCAGATGAATTTCAAAGACGCAAAGACGTTTACAGGTCTTAAGTACTTCTTAGAGAAAAAAATGTGTTAAATTATTTTTTTAATTAATTTTTTTAAACCTTTCACCCGATGATGCCCTAGCTATCTGCAACTGGAATTCATGGATTTTCAAAGTGGTGCTTGAATGTCGCAACAGTCAACAACTCTCATTGACTTTTAATGTCATTTGGATAGAGACAGACTCCAAGATATTCGAACATTGCTAAGAAAATGCTCAGATTGTTTTGCTTTCATATATGAATTTTAAAAAGAATCATGTGAGGACGAGACTACGTGACTCTCAACTGTGTGATATCATACGTATAAAACTAGTTGCATTGAGCCTGGCCTCAAATATTTACTGCAGTCAAAATCTCACTTCTTGCCTTCTCATTAAAATTTTGCAATAAAAAAACTTCTCAAAGTATCTCATTTTTGTTCAGTATCTTAACCCGGGCCATGACTTCATGGAATATGGTCCGCCATGGAGATTGTTTGGACGCCCATGATTTAGTTTAAGTTTGCCTTCTAATATCGTAACACGCGTAAAGCCAAGTAAAACGTCATTAAGCAATCAAATATTTAAGTGGAAGTTTTATTTAAAGGTACGCGTTTTGAAGTGACGTCACATTTCTTAAACACCATTTCACTCTCGTCACAAAAGTTAACCCTCCTCCACAGGTGCGTGACGTCCTTAAGACGGCCCCTTTGAACGCTCGCTAAAAGTATATAACTAAATAGGGGCGCTGTCAAAATAAGGATCGGAAAAGCAAGAGCAGTTTTCAAACAACTCAAGAATGCTTGGGTCTCCAACAACTTAAGTAGCAAGTTAAAAGTAGGGATTTTTAACGCTATGGTGAAACCTGTGCTGCTATATGGAGCCGAGATGTGGAGAACAATGGCCGTAAACCTGACCAGAATCCGGTCCTTTATCAACAATTGTCTATGAAGGATTCTCAGAATTCACTTGCCGCACAAAATCAGCAACCGGGAATTGTGACAGCGGACACAACAGAAGCCCATTGAGGAAGAGATTCTTCAGAAGCGGTGGAGTTGGATTGGTCATACACTGAGAAAACCTGCTTCTAATACAACAAGGCAATCCCTGAAATGGAAACCTAAGGTAGGTGGAAAAGAGGCCGTCCAAGAAACACTTGGCGCTGAGAGTTGGAGGCAGACATCAAGAAAATTGGCAATGATCCTGGAGGAGCCCCTCATGGACGAGAAGGCTCAACAACAAATAGGGGTGATTTTTTTCTTCTCATTTTTCACGAAGCGGTTCAAAGGCTAAATCTGGTCCTGCAGGGTACATATGTCCCAAGGGCGCCAAGGTACAGGGGCGCCAAAATAAGCGGGGGTTGCCCGCACGTTTTGAGCATTTATTATTTAAAAAAATTAAACATATTATTGGGGAAGAAATAAAGAATAACTAGGGCTTCAGGTAGGCCTATATTCAGGTAATTTAACTAGTACTTGTTTTGAGGTAAAACTGCTGAAATCTGTTGGCTAATTCAAATTCGTGCTAAGATTACAAGAACATGGCTGTCCTTCAGTGAATGCCTAGGCCTGGACTGTATCAGTATCTGTCTCCTCGCCAATGCCCATGCCCATGACGACAGCAGTAGTGAGCTATCAGCGTTGTTTGTGTGGCATAGGTGTAGACCTGCCAGCCGAATTTTTTTTTAAATTTCGGCTGGCTGACATAATTTTTCGGCTGATATCCGGATTAGCCGGA
>MUZC01003009.1:497203-509623 GCA_002072015.1 Radix auricularia
GCCCCCCCCCCCCCCCATAAAAGCTATATTTTCTGTTTGATAAAGAGCATGTTTCAAAGCACTTTTTTGTCATTTTAGTATGTATTTAGTGTAAGGCTGCATTCTAATATCGTAACACATGTAAAACCACGTAATCTTCATAAAATAAATTGTATGAAATGAAATATAGAAGTGGAATTTTTTTTAAGTTGCTAGTTTTAAGTGACATTACATTTCTCAAACACCCCCCTCCCTGCTAGGTGTGTGACATTATTTATGGATGACCCCTTGTAAGATAATGAGCCAACAGAAACAATACAGTAGCCATGCATAAAATATATACACATTTATAAAACTAATACTTACATTAATTATTTTTTAAAGATAAAAAAAGATCATTTGTATCAAAGAGATTGAGTTATGTTGGTGTTTATTAATATTGTTATTTATTTCAGATTGTGTCGTGTTGGTGTTTATTATTATTGTTATTTATTTCAGATTGTGAAACTGCAGTGAACGTTCTTATAAGCCACGGGGCCAATGTTAATGTTAGCAATTATCAAAATGAGACCCCGCTTAAACTGGCTGGCTGGACTGGCAACCCCTGGACAGTTGATAACTTGCTCAAAAATGGTGCAGACCCTAACATTGCAGACATGAAGAAGAAAACACCACTGATAGAAGCTGTACAGCAGAGACACATTGAAGCTGTGAGCATGTTGCTTAAAGCTGGTAGGTTGTGAGACTTAATGAGTCTATTGTCATCATCACTGAACATTATCTTTAGTGGAGTTACAGTTGTAGTAGAGGATGAGTGAACGTTCCAGCCACAGTCACTGCACCATAGAAGTCATGGAGAAATAAAGAGAGAGAATTACTTTGATTGACTTGGTAATGGTTGTTACAATGATGGTTTTGATCATTGATAAGCACATGAAAGACTTAGTGAAAGAGGCAGCACTTTTCTGTTCAACTTGTGGCTAGGTTCTCTACAATTGGTGGCGGCAGTGTTATCGCATTTTAGAGAAAATGAAGTTCTCCACAATAAGGTATGCAGCTCAAGGCAGAGAAAAAACTTTTGGTTCCCTATCCTAGTGATGTAAAAAAAAGGCTCCTGACATTATTTATAATAAATTGAAGGTTTACCTGTTTGTTTTTGGTGTTCATTCTACGCTTATACTTTCTTTAAATAAAATAGCAATGTCTAGATGTCAATAATTATTAGGCTAAAAGTTTTGTGTTTGTTTGCAGGTGCTGCTGTTAATGTGACAGACATCTGTGGCTTGACTGCTGTGTCATACGCTGTCAATACAGGTGATGTTAAACTTCTCAAAAAGTTGTTGAAGGCAGGTGGAAATCCCAATTCGATTGACAGGTAAATGAAAAAAAAAAAAAAATTGAAAAATGGTTACTTCTCCCAGGCAAAACTGTATGTAAGGATTTTTTTTTTAAACAACAAAACTAAACTAATTTTGGATATAAAAGGGGTAATAACTTTTCTATTGGTATTTTGATGCTAATTATGCATAAGAAATATATATTTTAATTCATTATACTGTTAAACTGATAAAGAAAGGTCTATTAAAGATTGTTAAGACTGCTGCAGAAATAGTTTATAATTAATTAATTTTAATTCTCCATTAAATTTTTGGGAAGATCAATTTTTCAATGATTTAAAAGAAGGGAAACTTTATTCAACTTCTGCAAATATCATCTCCCCTAATACAGTTTTTATCTTTTCTGAAGCTTATCTTTTTTTATGAGTTTTTAAAAGTAAAATATTATAATTGTACTCTCATAATCTGAAGAAACTAATTTTTTGTGTAGATATTGAAATTTCTTAAGGTGAATATATTTTAATTTTTTTTTAAAAATGTCATTGCAAGTCAATTTTAATCTGAAGCTTTTTTAAAATCAATTATAAAACATAGAAATACAACCATCCATCCATTTTCTCAAATCATGCATTATAATATACAGTGTAATAATATTCATACTGGCATAATGAAGGTAGATGTTTATTACTTTTAAGTTTTAGGAAATGTCGATTTGAAGTTGAGATATATTTATTTTAACAGAGGCTTTAATGTTATTAAGTATATTAGATATTACAAGGTCTAAAATATAAATATTGGTTAGTAAGAAGGAAATAGGAACACAAATTAAGAGAAACAGAAAAGTCAGAATAAAATAATTTTAATAGAGTTCACAAGACAAATTAGAGTAAAATGTCTACTAAACCTGACTAAACCTAAAGCAACAATATTCATTATACCATTTTGCATTTCAGATACCGCTGTAATTGTTTGATTCGTGCTGCTGATGCTGGCAAAGATGACATTGTACAGGTTCTCCTTAAATACAAGGCTGATGTCCATGCACCAAATAAATACGGCGACACAGCCATTATGTTTGCCAGTCAATTTTGCCAGGTCAGCTCAGTCAAACTTATGGTCAGCGCGGGTGCTGAAGTCAACCACATGAACGAACGCGGGGAGACAGCCCTACACCTGGCCACTGAGCGCAGCCGGCTGGAGATTGTCAAGCTACTGATTCAGTCAGGAGCTGACTTGAACCTGAAGAAACACGATGGGAACACACCGTTGATCTGTGCGGCCAAGGGAAGCTGTGAGGTGGTCAGGACCTTGCTGGCAGCAGGGGCCAATGTCAACGCAACCAACTGCTCAGGCCACACTGCGCTCCTCATCGCCGCCACGTGGGGCAGCCTGGCCACTGTTGTTTACTTGATGGAGGGGAAGGCCAACATGGAGATCCCGACAGTTGATGGGGAGACGGCAGTCATGAGTGCTGCCAGGTTCAACCGCAACAAGGCAGTCAAGTTTCTCCTGAAGACTGGAGCCAGGGTTGATGTCATTCACACTGAGGGAGGAATGAACACACTTCTCATGTATTGCTGCCGTTTCTGTCTCCCTGACACTACCATGTTTTTACTGGGTTTGAAAAGTGCCAAAGATCTCCTAATAAACCACGCAAATTCCAGTGGCCACACAGCACTTATGTACGCCTGCTCAGTTGATAACTTCAAAATTGTCGAGACACTTATAAAATTAGGTGCTGATGTAAACGTTAGGGCAAACAATGGTGACACAGCTCTGATTCTAGCTGCAAGGTTTGCAGGCCTGGAGGTTGTGGACTGTTTACTGAGATCTGGGGCAAAGGTCAACAACAGAACCACTGACGGCAGCTCAGCCCTGCTTCATGCTGTGAAAAGAAACAAGGAAGACGTTGTCGAGCAGCTACTCTGGAAAGATGCTCTAATAAAATCTGAGGTGCACCATGCAGTCCTTCACGGCTTTGCTGGCCTGACTCAACTCATGGTGCAATACGGGGCTTCACCTACTCTCCGGGATTTGTCCTATCTGTTTCCTGCCAGGGAAATGAACAACCCACATCCCTACCATTCACTGTTAACTTCTCAAAGTAAACTTTTTAAATTTAAGCTCTCCCCACTCTTTGTAGCATTGTTTGCAGGGCATTCTCACATCGCCAAATTCTTGATTGAAAACTGGTTCCTCACCTGGTCAGACCTTTTCCAAGGGCCAGGTCACCACGCCCTCAGACTGTTCCTGCTTGATAAGAAGCTAACACATTGCGTAGACATTATGGAGGCAATGTTTTCACAGCCCTGCAGGCTTCAGACGTTAAGCTTCATATCAATATCAACATCTGTGGGGCATGAGCCCGAGAGGGCAGAGAGAATCAAAATGCTCAAAATTCCTGGTCGCTTCCAGCAGCGCCTCCAGTTTAGAGATACTTCGGTCTTCATGCCGGTCAACCAATGGGCTGACATCACTTTCAGCATTTAGATATCAGTTGAAATAAGTTTAGTATTTGTAAAAGTGATTACATCAGTAGACATTTGATTGCTACAGTAGACATTTAATTGCTACAGTAGACATTTGATGATCCTACACTGTAGCTGTCTGGCTGTGTCCTCATAGTTGAAATACAGTTCTGTGATGATGTGCTCCAAGTGCTAAATGTGATATTTTTTATTTATGTTTGACAGGACACACAATAACTTATGTTTGATAGGACACACAACAACTTATGTTTGACAGGACACACAACAACTTATGTTTGATAGGACACACTACAACTTATGTTTGATAGGACACATTACAACTTATGTTTGATAGGACACACAACAACTTATGTTTGATAGGACACACTACAACTTATGTTTGATAGGACACACAACAACTTATATTTGACAGGACACACAACAACTTATGTTCGATAGGACACACTACAACTTATGTTTGATAGGACACACTACAACTTATGTTTGATAGGACACACAACAACTTATGTTTGACAGGACACACAACTTATATTTGATAGGACACACAACAACTTATGTTTGACAGGACACACAACTTATGTTTGATAGGACACACAACAACTTATGTTTGACAGGACACACAACTTATGTTTGAAAGGACACACTTCCCCAGAACTTATGTTTGAACAAAATGTGGAGGAGATTACCATCAGGCTTATAGATTAATAGATGGATATGTAAACAGGGTATGAGTGAGCCTGACAGGAGGTAAAAAACAGCGAACGTTTCGGCAAAGAGCCTTCTTTAACAAACAAATAGTACACAAATTAAAGGAATATAAAGAGAAAAATAAAAACTTAGCTGCGGTGAAATCCAACTTATTTTTGATAGGACACAACTTGTGTTTAATAGGATACAATGCACCACAATTTATGTTTGATAGGACACACTACACCAAAACTTATGTTTGTTATGACACACTATACCACAACTTATGTTTGTTATGACACACTACACCACAACTTATGTTTGTTATGACACACTACACCACAACTTATGTTTGCTATGAAACACTACACCACAACTTATGTTTGCTATGACACACTACACCACAACTTATGTTAGTTATGACACACTACACCACAACTTATGTTTGTTATGACACACTACACCACAACTTATGTTTGTTATGACACACTACACCACAAGTTATGTTGGACAAGACTCATTACACAATTATTTCATTACACAGTAAATTACACAATAGCTTTGATAACTAGTGGGAAAGTAATGCAGAATACTGAACTCCACTATACTGTGAATTGAGTCTAATTCTGGTGGAGCTATATATTATATAGAAAATATTTGGTTGATGGCAAAACAATAAGTCTTACAGTAAACAATATAACAGTGCAGTAATCAATATAACAGTGGTTTACTGTGCTGTTAATAACAGCAGAGTAAACAATATAAAAAACAGTAAACAATATAAAAAAAGTAAACAATATAACGGCAGAGTTAGCAATATAACAACACGGTAAACAATATAACAGCATATTAAACAATATAACAACACAGTAAACAATATAACAGCACAGTTAACAATATAACACCACAATAAACATAACAGCGCAGTAAACAATATAACAACACAGTAAACATAACAGCACAGTAAACATAACAGCACAGTAAACAATATAACAGCACAGTAAACAATATAACATCTCGTCTGAATTTGATATACTTTTTTAATTAATCTGCCACACTTATTACTATAGTCTGTGTCACACATTCCTACCAGTACCAGTAAAAAAATAAGGTGTAAGTTTAAAGAATTTTTTTTTAAAAATCCGTAAGGTGCACTGGATTCCTTGCAATTATCTTTTAGTAGCTAAAACCTCTTTGGTTTCATTACCGTACTCCTACTACTACTACTACCACTAATGCTAGACCTCAATACCCAGAGACATGCATCTAATGGTGGCTTCATCTTTTATAAATTATAATTTTTTTATTTATTTTTTTATATTTTTGTTTTGTTTGGGGGGGGGGCAGTTAGTCTATATTGTTTATAGTTTAGAATAGCTAAAACTCTCGAAGACAAAAATTTAATTTTATATGCAGCATGCAAGCAGGCTCGCCCAAAGTGGAATAATTATTTAATTATTACTTTCCACAAAAAGTATTAATGTACCACAAGTTTTTATATTCTGTATGCGCCCCTTTGTTTCCGTTCTGCTTTATGGAACCACACACATCTTAAAATTCATTATCCCGTGACTCCGCGGCGCTCGGGAATATTAAAATTTGTACCCCCACCTCCATCCGCTTGCCTTCTGCTTTTTTTTTTAAAATTGACTTATTTTGGACTATTCAAGACTATTATTTCTATGTCTAATTGGAAACGCCTTTTATATATGCTTGGAATTTAATGTATTTTCAATTTCCTGATGTATTTTTTAATCAATGACATTATTAAATGATTATATTAATATCATGTCCTTGAAAACGTTTACCAAAAAGCAGTCGATCAAAAACTGATGTTTGCTTAGTCCTTGATATTATATCCATGGCAACGCCTGCAAGGACCTATGTGGCCAGATTTTAATGCCTTACCCTCGATCTCAGAACCTAAAGCAATATTCCTACGTTAGCCCCATGAGAACAATGATAATAAAAACCTGTTCTACTTTCAGTGCTGCCAAATAACTTGACTTGTGCATAATTTCCAGAGAAACTTTAAAATATTCGAGGACCACTTTTGTTTGTGTGTGTGTGGTGTTTGTGTGTGTGTGTGGTGTTTTTATCTTTGGTTTGTTTGTGGTTTCTTTTCTTTTTTTTTCAACCCCATCTCAAGTCTGTGCCCCTAAAACTAAAACTTAAATATCCGAGGACTAATGTGGCCACTGAGTTGAAGGGTAACAACTCTGTTTACTTGTACACGTACAACTCTGTCTACTTGTACACGTACAACACTGTCTATTGGTATATGTACAACTCTGTCTACTTGTACATGTACAACTCTTGTCTACTTGTACACATACCACTGTCTACTTGTATACGTACAACTCTGTCTACTTGTATATGAACAACTCTTGTCTACTTGTATACATACCACTGTCTACTTGTATACGTACAACTCTGTCTACTTGTATATGAACAACTCTTGTCTACTTGTACACATACCACTGTCTACTTGTATACGTACAACTCTGTCTACTTGTACATGTACAACTCGTGTCTACTTGTACACATACCACTGTCTACTTGTATACGTACAACTCTGTCTACTTGTATATGAACAACTCTATCTACTTGTATACATACCAATGTCTACTTGTACATGTACAACTCTATCTACTTGTATACATACAACTCTGTCTACTTGTACACGTATAACTCTGTCTACTTGTACACGTACAACTCTTGTCTACTTGTACATGTACAACTCTTGTCTACTTGTACACATACCACTGTCTACTTACTTGTACATGTATAACTCTGTCTACTTGTACATGTACAACTCTGTCTACTTATACATGTACAACTCTTGTCTACTTGTATACATACTTCTGTCTACTTATACATGTACAACTCTGTCTACTTGTATACATACTTTTGTCTATTTATACATGTACAACTCTTGTCTACTTGTATACATACTTCTGTCTACTTATACATGTACAACTCTTGTCTACTTGTATACATACTTCTGTCTACTTATACATGTAAAACTCTGTCTACTTGTATACATACTTCTGTCTACTTATACATGTACAACTCTGTCTACTTTTACATGTACAACTCTTGTCTACTTGTATACATACTTCTGTCTACTTATACATGTACAACTCTGTCTACCTATAAATGTACAACTCTGTCTACTTATACATGTACAACTCTGTCTACTTATACATGTACAACTCTGTCTACTTATACATGTACAACTCTGTCTAGTTGTACACTACAACTCTGTCTACTTGTACATGTACAACTCTTGTCTACTTGTACACATACCACTGTCTACTTGTATACGTACAACTCTGTCTACTTGTATATGAACAACTCTATCTACTTGTATACAAACCACTGTCTACTTCTACACATACAACTCTGTCTACTTGTACATGTACAACTCTGTCTACGTGTACACGTACAACTCTGTCTACTTGTACACGTACAATTCTGTCTACTTGTACATGTACAACTCTGTCTATTTGTACATGTACAACTCTGTCTACTTGTATACGTACTTCTGTCTACTTGTACATGTACAACTCTGTCTACGTGTACACATACAACTCTGTCTACTTGTACACGTACAATTCTGTCTACTTGTACATGTACAACTCTGTCTATTTGTACAGGTACAACTCTGTCTACGTGTACACATACAACTCTGTCTACTTGTACACATACAACTACATTTTGGCCCCCGGCTTTCAGTAAGTGATAATTTAAATATTTTTTCACCTGTTACCACTGCAGGCGTGTACTCAACAATTTCCTAAAATTTCATGCTTCTTCCTCCTCGGGAAATAGATTAATTGTTGATTTTCATTTTTTATAGATCTCAAATAAGGAAAAAAAGTTTTTCGGCCCCCGGCGCCCCTGAGTGTGAATTTATGGAACGAATCCTATTTAAGAACCTTCCCCATATAATTATGTGTACGTTTACCAAATTTCACTTTACTGGGTTGTCTGGATCTTGAGTTATTAGGGAACAGACAGACAGACAGACAACAAATGCGTCTTATATAATCATCGGCATCCTTCCGTCTCGCGAGACGATGGTGCATCACCGTTGGGTTGGGTTGCTGAGTTGCATTTGCTCGAGTGGCTGTGCAGTCCTATCCTTGAGTGACAGTCTTTACCACAGTTTTTACACACATCTTTCTCCTAGCTCTTTTGTATGCAGCCTCCTCCATTCTTCCCTCCTCCGCTACTATGACGCTCTCCTTGACAACTGTGCGCCACGTAGATCGGTCTTCTGCGTTCTGCCTTACACTCCAAGTCACTTGTATGTATTTTGGCTGCTTTCATGTCCCTTTGACAGACATCTTTAAATCGCAAGCGTGGGCGACCTGTTTTCCTCTTTCCTGAAGCAGGCGTCATGTATATATATTAGGGCTGTTATCGATTAAATTAAATTTAATCGTTAACTTTTGAAAAATTACCGAATAATTAATCGATAATTTTGATTAAAGTTGAAAATATGATGTATGACGTCATTTAACTTAAAATTTTATAAAATGCCAAAAACCGAAGTATTTATTTAAAAAATATTTTTGGGCGATATATTTAAATATAAGTAGTTCAATTTAATGTCAAAGAATTTGAATTTTGTAATTGTTATTTAAGTGAAACAATGGTTTTTTTTAATATCAGGGTGGGAAGTGGCTGTGGGGTTGGGTCGCTTCAATTTCAATGTTGTCAATTTTGTGTTTATTTTTTTTAGAAGTTTGGCTTCTTGTATAAAATTTGATCTATGGAGTCTTTTAGAAGAGTGGGATTTTTGCATCCTGGGTTTAAGGGGGTGATGTTCTGATGCTTCTAATTTGGTGAATTGTGTTAAGGTTTTGGTTTCTCGTCTAACTTCCATAGAGCTTAGGGTAGCTAAGTCCTCCATGGCTCTGATCGGGGTAGTTTTCATTGCTCCTGTTATTATTCTTAGCCCTAGGTTTTCCTTATAAAAACTGGTTATTTTAAGGTTTCCATTTTAAAAATCTTTTTTTAAAATGGAGAAGTTTGTAGTAATTTGTACGTAAAAACAATGATTTATTATTTATAATTAATTATTTATTAATAAATCGAAAAATAGTTTTAAATATTTTCTTTAATTTTAATCACCATTTTATCGATTAAAATAANGATAGATAGATAGATAGATAGATAGATAGATAGATAGATAGATAGATAGATAGATAGATAGATAGATAGATAGATAGATAGATAGATAGATATCCGATGCTGTACACCCCCCTCGCAGCTCCATGCCACTCCGTGAAAATCGTAATAAATCTTATCTAAAAAGTAGGATACACTCTGCCACTGTGCTTGTTGAAAGTCCTATACCACACGACTAAACTGACTCTTCCTGTCAGGACATACTAAACACATGTGTCGGTGTCGCTTTCAAGTGAATCATAACAAATTGTGCATTGTGTAACAGGATCCATTTCTATCTACGTCCACTCAGTGACTCTTAACTCCCGTATTACTTTGATGGTAAGGATATTTTTCTTAAATAAACCAGCATAGAAATAACACTGAAGTGGAATTATTTCCCCGATTGTCAAATTATTTCTTCAATATGAAGGAAGTTTTGATCGAGAATTAAAAATGTTGGTGTAATATTTATGATCTGAATATTTGAATCGAAGGCAAGGGTACTAGGGAGTCGTCTGCATTAATAATAAACTTTGATGTAAAGTAGTGGGTCGTAAATTAACTTGCCGCTGATCGAAATTGTCCCAAGAGTTTGAGACCCATTGAGCAGAGGTGTCACTAGGGTTGGTGTTACCCAAAGCGGTAGCTCACGGTGTCATCCCCTCATGAATTACCCCATAGGCCTCAAAAGAGTCTGCGAGTGCCAAACAACGGGAACATACATAATTTTAATGTTTGGTGTCACTCCTTGTGATGGTTTCACCCATTGTGATGGTGGCACCCCTTGTGATGGTGTCATCCCGTGTGATGGTGTCACCCCTTGTGATGGTTTCACCCATTGTAATGGTGTCACCCCTTGTGATGGTTTCACCCATTGTAATGGTGTCACCCCTTGTGATGGTGGCACCCCTTGTGAAGGTGTCACCCCTTGTGATGGTGGCACCCCTTGTGATGGTGCCATCCCTTGTGATGGTGTCACCCCTTGTGATGGTTTCACCCATTGTAATGGTGGCACCCCTTGTGATGGTGCCATCCCTTGTGATGGTGTCACCCCTTGTGATGGTGCCACCCTTGTGATGGTGCCATCCCTTGTGATGGTGCCACCCCTTGTGATGGTGCCACCCCTTGTGATGGTGTCACCCCTTGTGATGGTGCCATCCGTTGTGATGGTGTCACCCCTTGTGATGGTGCCACCCCTTGTGAAGGTGCCACCCCTTGTGATGGTGTCTCCCATTGCCGTCCGCATCCCCCTATTTAAGCCCCTGCCATTGACAATACTATTATCTACCCTATATATCATTAAAAAAAATTGTGATAATTTAATATAAATTTAAACAAAGTTTATGAATAAGTGATCAATATAACACAAAATCTATATACAATTGCCTAATGGTAATAATGTACTACTTCTGTGTCCTTGTTTCTACATACAACCCTCAGATAGACATCATATTGTGATAAATACAACCTTCAGATAGACATACTGTGGTAAATACAACCCTCAGATTGGCATATTCATATTGTTGTAAATACAAAACTCAGATAGACATCACATTGTTGTAAATACAAAACTCAGATAGACATCACATTGTTGTAAATACAAAACTCAGATAGACATCACATTGTTGTAAGTACAACCCTCAGATAGACATAACATTGTGATCAAAACACTTTTCTTATTCCGTCAGGTCTATGGAACAACAAACACGGGTTGCTTGCAGTGGTGGATTTAGCTTTGTCTGCGTGGGGGGCCAGGAGAATTTCAGGGGGGCGCCGCAAAATTTTACTAATATCAGAGCATTGGGTAAATACTAGGGCTGTTAACGATTAATTTAAATTTAATTGTTAACTTTTGAAAAAAATAACGATTAATTAATCGTTAATTTCGATTAAAGCCAAAAATTTTAATTTATGATGTCATAAGTAACACTTACTTCACGTTCTTCTTGAAAATCTAAATAACGCTGGCATGTCTCCTTTAAATATTCCTTTTTATCAACTACGAAAAAAGACAGGTTCATGTGATGAGCGGATCTAATTGACAATATAACCAGCCGAGTTGAACAATCATTCACATGGAACTGAGAAAACTCAAACTGGTATGCTCAAAACGGTCTTGGCAAGGAATGACATTATCGGATATCGGTGTTCATAATTTTTCCACCATTGTAATTGTACAGGATAAATGGATTCAATAACTTTCATCTCCATTTTGTAACTCAGTAGTTCACCAGAAGAGCTGTCGTCATTTCTATCTCAAGTCAAACTCAATTACTCCCATTAGCTAATACGCTTTTCATTTGGTTTGATAAGTAGGCGAAATTTATTAACATTTTGAACATGCCGCCAGTCAATATTTTAAAACCAAAATGTTCGTGTAATCTTCAGGAAATTTATGATTTATCAGCCGCTTTTTTTTTTTTTAAATTTAAATACTCTTTGACTTCCAATTACTTTTAAGTGATGGGTCGATTAATGGTTAAAAATAATTTAATCCTTAAACTTTTTAAGGATTAGTCGAGAAATTAATCGTTCATTTCCGCAGCCCTTGTCAATACCAATTATTAGCCTACTAATTTAGTAAATTTAAAAATTAACAAACAAGTCATACAGAAGAAACAATATAATCATATATGTTTTCAAAATAGTAACGTTTATTTATTTCAATAGTATATTTATTGATCTAAGAAAGAAACTTAGTTTATACGAATTTATATAGAGCCCTGAGCCTTATTTAAATTCCTTTC
>MUZC01003009.1:510338-556495 GCA_002072015.1 Radix auricularia
ATTGAGATTTATGATGTTTTTTAAGAGTATGTAGACGTGGTAAACTAGACGTAAAGAATGCATACAACCTTTCAGCTGTGCCAAAAACAACTGTATACATCACTGTATACGGACATTGCTTCGAGAGTGACCAAATTTAAAACATGGGCACAGCAATGAACATAGATGGCATTGTGTGAAAGTTTGAAGGCCACTCTTAATTCCAGACATCACAGATGCACCATCATATGCCTTTCCTCCTCAGATTGTGATATCACTGTTTCGCTTTTGTAATGTGTAGTTCCGTTAGAATCTTCTCAGCAAATGCGGATGCAGCATTGCTGTTTACAAAAGTATAAAAGCCTATAAATCTTTCCACAACATTTCCTGATTTTGAAACTGAACAATAAGTGACATCTTATCAATTTTAGATATATCAATGGTTTAATCGATAATTACAGAAAAGAAATGTAAAGACTTAACTTTATTATCAAAACCTGCAGATAATTCAGATGCAAATGATTGAATTAAATCAATGTGTACATCATGACTTAAATAAATTTCATTTTTCTTTTAAACTCTAGATGACTGTCCGAATTGGAATCATAGTTGGCTAATAAATTTAAGATTTAACAAATATTTCAAGTATTTCTACAACTACCATCACTAAAGTCTCAAGCAAGAATTTTCTCTGTGTACTCTGAATGGCAAACCTTGTTTTGCAATAATCAAGAAAAACGTCACGTCTATCATTCGTTTCTATATTTCTCTATATTCTTTTCAACTTAGCGACGCTCCTGACTGACCAAACCAGATATTACAGTTTGGAATACGATATTTAGCAAGCCAATATAGTCGTATTGGAGTTTAGTGTTTATTAAAATTTTCGTGTTTAGCAATCTTTTTCCTGCTCTAGCTAACATGTTTAGTATTCATGAGGGCGTCTCAGGGGGGCGCCATTTTAGACCCAACTGGAGCGCGGGGGGGGGGGGCAACCCGCCCCCTGCCCTATAGCTAAATCCGCCACTGGTTGCTTGATGATAAAATTGGAGTTGTAAAATACTAGTGCAAATGATTTTTTGTTGGCGATTTTCTGTCACAGATTTTGCCATATACTTATAATATAAGTCAAACAAAAATTAAAAACTAAAACAAGCAATTCATTTTCCTGCTACCACTAATACTACTACTACTACTTGACTACTACACAGACATTGGAAAGGTAAATTTAGTATCAATGGATTACAAATTACAAGGCAGTGGCTATTGAGACCCTAACGTCTTAATAGCCCACAGGCTATCGAGACGCTAGCGTCTTAATAGCCCACAGGCTATTGAGACGCAAACAAAATAAGCCAATGAACATTAAGTAGTCGTCCTTGACTGCCATCACGCGCTAAGAGTAAGAGAAGGGGCCATTCAGTGTTTTTCAACCAGGGTTCCGCGGAACCCAAGTGTTCCGCAAGGGCCAGCCAGGGGTTCCGCGATTGAATTTTAAAAAAATAATTTAATAACAAAAATTTAGGGTTAAAACCGATCAGGACTGCATCATGACTAACCTGCGTAACTGCCCCATGCTATGCATGCGCACTATCGGTTATTAGTTGTTGCACTTGTTTACCTCCATACTATTTCCGTTTCCGTTGTTAGACGCGTACGACGTCGTACGCATTAATTTTCAATTAATTTTAAATCTAAAATCTAAATTATTCTAAATGTACTTTTACCTCTAACATGGACCGATTTATTAAAAAAAGAAGGTTAGATGAAGCTGACGTTACTGAGGAATCGCCTGAAGTTGCATCCGAATCCACAGAGCCGACGGTGAAGAAAATTGATGTTTGTCGATTCTCGTCGTAAGATTCGTCAAGCAGGCCCGCCGACAGAAATTTCGGGCCCCTAGGCAGGGCTGTCACGGGCCCCCGTGCATAAACCTCTAAAGTATCTTTAGGTCATGAGAATTTAAAAAATTCACAGATCATATACTTTGTACTTATACTTTAGATAAGTTAGACAGATACATCATACAAGGTATGGTTTTATAATTATTCAGTTGTTATTTGAAAAAAAAATTTGTATTTTAAGTTTATTGTTTAAATTAAACTATATCTATCTTAGATATACAGACGCTCCTTCTATGCAGAAGATAATTGCGTCCACAGACCATGAGAGATGATCTGTTGGCAAGTGATGCAGCGGTCACAGGCCACGGCTATAGGGGTTCCACGCATTACCCCAGCCGCCTAACTATTGTCTAGTTAGGTACCCATTCGGAGCTGGGTGACTCGGGGACTCCTCAGGCCGCGAGAACAAATCCTCACCTTCGTGTGGATTCGAACCCGTGACCATCGGTATGACAGTCGAGAGCGCTACCTCTCGACCACCACGTCCCAGCAAAACTATAAAACCGTTTAATTGTACAAATTTGTATTTATTGTTTTTTAAAAAAACTCTCCTTGATTTGGCTAAAGCAAAATTGTTAATAACATCATCAAAATTTAATAACTTCGCCAAATCATGCTCAATCGCAAGAGTTGCAAGTGAACGGTCTTGCTTCATGGTTGATCGCTGCACACTTTTTATTTGCTTTATTTAGCTTGCTGAATGTTCTTTCAGCTTCTGCAACTGTTACCGGAATTGTACAAAAGATCCGTAATGCAATAGCAATATTTGGGAATATAGATTCCAACATCAGCTGGTAAATTTTATTCAGCAGTTTTATGGGATGAAGGTTTTCACTTTGTATGCGATCTGAATAAATTGACTTTAGATGTTTTACTTCTTCAATTAAGTCACTGCTTACATCTTTGTCATATTCTTTACAGAAATTAGAACATTTCTTTTCCAGATCAGTTTCTCCGATTTCTGGAAACAACCAAAGAAAATTGAAAGAATTGTTAATATCCCTTGCCAATTGAAAACGCTCTGTTAAACCAGATATAACACTATCAATAAGTTTATAGAAAACGTTTACTTTAAAATCATCATCCACTTCATGTGCACTCTCTTCTGGCATATGTTGACTTTCATCATAAAAAAGTTTTCGTCGTTTTTGGCGTTTTTCTGGAAGTTCTGTTTCACATGGCAAGTCAGACGACATAGCTGCTGCCGTTATTTTGGCTTCTGCTAGCAAAATAAGAAAGAAGTTGATTAGCGAGCCTAGTCCGGGCCCCTAAAACTCACCGGGCCCCTGGGCATTTGCCCCCCCTGTCCCCCCCTCTCGGCGGTACTGTCGTCAAGTACAGTGACAATTATTTAGCTATGGGATTCACTTGGACAGGAGACGCCGACTGTCCATCGCCTCTTTGCATTATTTGTTGGGAACAGCTTGCTAACAGTGCCATGATGCCAGCTAAATTGAAACGACACTTGACTACATTACATCCCATGCAGCAAAGAAAGATGTCGCGTACTTCGAGAGAGCACTAAACCTGAACAAAAAACAAGCAGCAATATTCGATAAAAAAAAGTCAAGATTAATGAGAAAACTTTAGAAGCAAGCTTTGCTGTTGCAGAGATTGTAGCTAAGAAAATGAAATCACATACTATCGCTGAAACAGTAATTTTACCAGCGTGCCAAGAGATGGTTAAAATTATGTTTGGACAAACTGCCGTATCTGAAATCAATAAGATTCCACTGTAAGACAATACGTTAAGCAGGCGTATAGCAGACATGTCAACTGACATTGAAAGTAATATCCTGTCGAAGATTAAGAATCGCGGATTGTTCGCACTTCAGGTGGATGAGAGCACCGATGTCAGTGGTAAAGCACAGCAGTTAGGGTTTGTACGTTTTATTGACAATGATGCTATTGTTGAAGACTTCTTCTGCTGTAAAGAGTTGTCGGACACAAAGAGAGGACAAGATGTATATGACGTTATCAGTGCATAGTTGCAGTCCGGTGACTTGACATGGAAAAACTGCTTCGGCATTTGTACGGTTGGTGCTCCTACAATGACGGGAAACGTCAAAGGTTTTGTCTCACTGGTGCGACAGACGAATCCAGATATCGTGGGCACCCACTGCTTCATACACAGAGAAGCACTAGTTGCTAAAACAGTGAGAGAAGATTTAAAATCAGTACTGGACAAGGTGGTGAAAATAGTTAATTACATGAAGATGAGACCTCTTAAATGTCGCTTGTTTGCCAAACTTTGTCAAAGCATGGAAGCGGAACATATCACACTCATTCAACATACAGACGTGCGATGGCTGTCTCGTGGAAAAGTACTATCTCGTTTCTATGAGCTGAGAGAGGAACTTTTGGCGTTCTGTTCCAGTGAAAAACTGAAGGAGTTTGAAAACGCTCCGAGCAACGAGAGCTGGTGTTCTAGAATAGCTTATCTGGCTGATATATTTAAAGAACTCAACATTTTGAACAGTGGTTTGCAAGGCAGAAATGAAAACATCTTGACTTCAAGTGAAAAAATAAACGCTTTTCAGAAGAAACTGTTGCTGTGGAAGAAGCGTGCAGCTGCTGGGAATTTGGAAATGTTTCCCAACGTTAATCTCACCAACCACCTAGACATTCTGCCGTTGATCATCCACCACTTGGAAAGTCTGTCCAGCAGTCTCAACAAATACTTCCCATCAATATCTGTTGACCAGTATGACTGGGTTAGGAATCCATTCATTGAACTTGAATCGTGCGAAGGGCAGTTTACTTTGAAAGAGGAAGAGGAGCTGGCTAGCATTGCAAGTGACAGAACACTTAAACTCAAGCATGCAGAGCTCAACATGGATACGTTTTGGTTATTGGTTGAAAACGAGTACCCTGCAATTGCTGAGAAAGCTTTGCGACTTCTGTTGCTTTTTTCCACCTCTTACATGTGCGAGTTTGGATTTTCGGCCATGAGTAACATCAAACACAAGAAACGAGAACGCCTTTTGTCTGTCGAAGAAGAACTTCGCGTATGTCTATCCAAAATTCGGCCAAGAATACAGCTGCTGTGCACAAAGCGTCAATCACAATGTTCACACTGAAAATTTTTCCATACTCGACCAAACATGCATCTATCATTGTAAACTGCATTTATTGTCGATGATGTATGTTGAATGAATAAAATCAATAAATAAATAATTAGTCCTGTAAGACTTGTAAGAACTGTTGATTAATGGTAGATCGAAAAAAAATTGGGGTTCGCCATGAAGGGACATAAAGGGGTATACAGGTTTCGCCAGAAATCTGACGACACCAAAGGGTTCCCCTGAATAAAAAAGGTTGAAAGACACTGGGTCATGCCTTTGTGACGGTGTGTGAGAGGGTGTTAAATATGATCACACGTGTAAATGCGCAACTTTAAATAAAACTTGTACAAAAATATTCGACAACCCTTAAATAAGCTAACCTTAAATACTTAATTTTCATTGGCTTATTTTGTTTGCGTCTCAATCAATAGCCTGTGATTAAGACACTGCCCAAATACAAAGTTAAAGTTAAAGGCATTTTTTTTTCTAAAAAAGTTTATTTAGATAAAACTAAGACATAAGGATAAATACACATTTCTTATTCCATATCCAAGAACAAACACATTCAAGTTTTATTTCTTCGCGTCCGAAATTCGGGCGTGCGCCCCCCCCCCCCCCCCCNCCCAAAAAAAAAAAAAAAACACGACCGAAACTGTTACTGTCACGGGACTAATGATGAAGAAAATATTTTTGATATGATATCTTTTGATAAGTGCCGGTGGCTGATCCGAATCTTTGCCGATAGATATCTTAAACTCATGGGTTTTATAAACAGGGCAGTAATAGTAATATCCAGGCGATTAATTATTATTAGTTGTAAATAAAGATATTGTAATAGTAGTTAAATAATTTGAGAGGATAGCACATTACACTGGAGATTTTTTATTTATTTAGGAATAAGAAACCAGGTGTGGTTCATTGCATTATCAAAAAACGATATTGTTGTTATTAATGTTACTATTTCAATTGTTATATTTCGGCTTATTATTGATGGATATGGTCATAGTGATAGTGTCGACAAAACTTATTGGGCTACTATGTTGTATATTTGTTAAGAATGATCAGAGTCACTATCTTAAGGAGGATCATTGAACTCGGGTGGCACCAAAAATTTACCGTGTTGAAGTAGGGAATTCCCCTGATCCCTTGTAAATATGGAAGGCAGGGAGTATTTATAAATCAAGTTCTTAAGTAACTACATGTTTGTAAATAACATTTAATTTTATTAATAACATAGTATCCTAAATTACAGGAATCGAGTTCAAGTGGCGTGCCACTTGGATAAAATTGTGCAATGGAATGAATGCAACGCAGTTTTTTAGCGGCTTTATGATTTGAAATATATTTATATTAAAGGAAATTAAATTGTATTATTTTCTAGTTTACTTAGTTTCCAATGAACATAATTTTTAAGTTATATTTCGTTATTTAAAATGTTAAATTTCTGTAAATTCTTTTGCAAGTCATATGATTTCATATTTAATCAGCACAAATTTTAAGTACCAATTCTCAAATGGCAGTTAATTATGGTTTAAAAACATTTTAATCTAAGATGCTATCCTCTCATCTAAGTTTATCATGTAAAATGTAATTTTAAATACGCCAGCACTGGTGCTTTGTGGTACCGCGTTGACGGGAAGTACACTTAAAAATATGTTGCACTTCTGTTATGAGCCCGAATCATCAAAAAAATGTTTGTTACATATAAATGACCAAATCATTAATACTATGTAAATATATAACAATCTTTGTAACCATGTATGATTGATTCATTATTAATAAAATATATTTCAAACCATTCATTTTTTTTAAAAATATTTTTTTTTTAATTAGTCACTGAAATTTTTAACTCTTTGCAATGTACAATTTAAATTACAAGAGTATCCAAATAACTTTTTAAAAACTTCATAATGTTAAAATTTAAAAGTATAATCTATATTTTGGGTTTGTAGCAAAGTTGTTAAATAAAAACGTATAGAGTAAATAAAAATTGAAAGTGTTCTATTAAAAAAATGCTTTAAAAGTGCATAAATATGTTGGTTTTTATTTTATTATTATTATTATTATTAATTTGGAAGTCTAAAGTCCTAAAATGAATTCCAAAGTATTTAATTGACGTTGCCAATAATTAAGTTTCTTTTCGCCAGCGGCGCGCTATCCCCTCTCCCTCGCCTTTTGGCATTTCCAACAATTTTTAATGCATGTGGGAATTTTCGCCCAATTTGGGATTTTTTTTTTTACTCCTGCCTGGGAAAATCTGGCACTTAGACTTCGCAACTCGCAACACTGAATGATCTCCCCTAGCCCCTTACCATCTCCAAAAGACCCATACGCTTACGTAATGTATTACTATTACTTTATTTTGCTCTAACTCTAATAAAATAAACAAATAAAATTATTCAAAATAAGAGATAACCATTTTATTAATAACTTCCACGACATAAAATTAAAATAATGGTTAAAGTTAAAGCAACGAGAACTGTGCACTCAAGAAACTTTGGCTATTACACTATTAGTTAGTTATTATTAACTATTACTATTAGTTATTAGTATTATAGGCTATCGGCTATAGTCTATAGTAGGCCTACATTATTATATAGTATAGGCTTAGTTTATAGTAAACTATAGTCTATAGTATGATAGTAGGCAGGCTATACTATGATTATGATCATGACGGACCATGGACACTATGGCTATGGCTATATGGTCATGGTCTTAGTTAGGATTCCCGGCTATCCTCCGAATCCCGGTCCCAAATTATTATTTGTGATTTATCGATTACTGTTTAGTTAATCAGTACATAATTCAGCATAATTTCATAAATAAAAACAAATTATTGCAGGTAGACCATCCGCTCCAATAAATATTACTCCCAAAGTTTTACCTGCAGCGCAACAAGCAGGAATTTAACTCTAACTATCAAAGGACTGTGGATGCAAGTCAAACGTAAATTCCGGTATCAGAGTGGTTCAAGACATTCAAGTTGAGCTCTGTTTGCAACTTGTCAGCTTTTCAGTGGCGCAACAGTCACAAGCAGTCACAAGCAGAATGTTTTCGGCACTTATTTGCAAATGCTGTGTGACAATTACAATATTAAGTATTTAATGAATGGTTATCGGACACTTTGTATCATTTGTCTATTTCTATTTTTTATCAATAAATAACATACAAAAAAACTAATTTCATGCTCTATCTGGTTACTTCCCCTTATTATCGTGAAATAATTTGGGGCCGGGATTCGGAGGATTTCCGTATACCCACCCATGACACCCATGTCAAAGAAGTTATTAGAAAATCAAACAAAACCTTAAACTAAAAGTAAAATGAAAAATGCTACCTCACCTTGTTGAGACCTATACTAGAATATGTATCTTCTGTATGGGACCCATCCACCAAAGAAAACATTGATAAACTAGAAAGAATTAAAAAAAGAGCTGCAAGTTTCATTACTGGAGAATATTCAAAACTGACAAGAGCAACATTCACCATTAGCCATTAATTAAATCATTAAACCTTGAAACACTAGAGGATAGAAGAACCAAGTATAAATTAGTAATTATACATAAAGCGATAATTCTAATTTAGAAATACAACAAAAAGATAACTTAATACACAGCCCTCAGATAGACATAAAGATAAAAACACCTTTCTTAATCCGTATGCAAAAACAAACATATAGAAGTTTTCTATCTTCCTGTCTGGAATCCGGCCGTGGAATGGGTTGCCTGAAGAAACCAGGAAAGCCAACACTTTTTCATCATTTAAAACTCTAATTTAGTAAGAATACAGGACTAAACACAAACCATAGATAAATGTAGTATGCAACAATCTTCTGTATAGAAGGAGCATCTGTAAAAGATAAGATAAGAAGAGAAGATTTACATTGTTATGGCAGAGGCGTACTTTAGTGAATGAAATATTGTATTTTTACGCTTGAAAAGGGAATAGGTGCAATTATTTTTATCAATATATGTATTTAAGTTTGTAGTTTTAATTTTACGGTCTGGCTTAGGTTTAGTTGCCTATTTTTTAAATTAAAATAGACAAAAACAAATATAGCAGCCAAAAATACCATTTATTGAGCACACTTTCTCTTTGCTTTTACTTTACCAAAACAATAATTGATAAAAATATTTAGTATTTAGCTAGTTTAATATGACTCATGTAATTAAATTTAAAAAAAAAATTAAGCTAAACAAGTCAAGTCTTATATATTAACACTCACACAACAAGCAGCGACAACAGTGAATAGTCTAAACAGGCCACTTAAATTTAAACTGAAGTAAGCTATGTCTAACTAGTTAGTTTACAGTGAAGTTATTCCCTTCCATTTATAATTTTAAATTATTGTATAATTTATTTGTATATATAGCCAGCAAGTTCTTATTTTAGGCCAAAAATAACTTATAACTTACAATGCCTTTGCTTAAGAGATCACTTTATGTAGATTTATAAAGAGAAAATACAACATTTTTACACACTTTTATTTAACTTGCTTTTCTGTGTGACTGTGTGTCAATATTATGTTAGCGAGTAAGTGTCAAATCCTACAACATTGCAGTATTGCTCGATTGAGCTCAAATTTTGGAGTTGCAGACACCTGTATCTATTTTTGGAAAACAATATCCCAAAATTTCATTTAATCTACTTAGTTGACTGTCAACTTAGTTGCTTTTTCGTGGGTAATATTTGTTTTTCTAACTCAATTATTTCAAAGGGAAATCATACATTTAAAAAAAAATGTATTTTGCTTTGAAAGTGATCTTTCATTATAAATTGTATTTATAATAGATAAATAAAATGGGTAAAAAAGTATTTTTCAAAACTTGCTATTATTCCAATGCACTAAAAAGGACAAATAAATGTTAAAATGTCTATTTCTCATGTCAAGCATGGGCGCCAAGCATATTGGTTGATAAATATACTGCATGTTTTCAGGATTGTTCACAAGGGGTGACACCAAAATGTAAAATTCTGTATGTTACACTTATTTGGCACTTGAAGACTCTGAGAAGTTCTATGGGGATAGTTGTGAGGGGGTGACATATGAGCTACCACCCCCCGGGTCACACCAACCCTAGTGACACCTCTGTTAAGTGAAATTTTAACATCCTGAAGATTTGTCTTTTAAGTAACATTTTCTTGTGTACTCAGTCATTGTACGTTTTATAGACACTGCATATGCTTGATACTTGGCATTTATCTTAGATATACAGACGCTCCTTCTATGCAGAAGATAATTGCGTCCACAGACCATGAGAGATGATCTGTTGGCAAGTGATGCAGCGGTCACAGGCCACGGCTATAGGGGTTCCACGCATTACCCCAGCCGCCTAACTATTGTCTAGTTAGGTACCCATTCAGAGCTGGGTGACTCGGGGACTCCTCAGGCCCCGGGAACGAATCCTCACCTTCGTGTGGATTCGAACTCGTGACCATCGGTACAGCAGTCAAGCGCGCTACCCCTCGACCACCGCTACCCATAACTAGTACCCATACCAATGCTTTTCTTTGTTTGGCACTCACACTTTTATTTGTGAAGATGTGAGAAAATTTAATGCATTGGAATAAAGCATCTTCTAAAAAATCCATTATTTACCTTTTATTTTTCCAAAGGTTAATTAACTTGTTACATTAGATTTTTCCTTGTACTTTTATAAGTAATAATTTAATTGTTTTGTGCTTAATTTTTATTATTATTATTATTTGTAAGTGTCTATTGTTATTGTATTGTAAGTTTAGCTATGCCTCTGACCTATAATTTAACCTATAGACTATAGCCTACTAATAAAATGCACTGTCGTATTCATAAGCCATTTTTTACTTACAACTTGCCTAGTCATTCTGAAATTCAAGATCTGTTTTTTTTTTATCTTAACTGAATGCTGCCACTGTATGCCCTATATGGAAACTTGTTATCTTGAGTCATAAACAACAATTACTGAGCATTTAAATTGAATATTATTTGAGTAGCACCATGGAGAAGGATAATTCCATTATTTATAATGATTTTAGCCTTACTGCATACTTATATTAGGGCTGTCAATATTGTTGAACAAATGTTCCGGGTGCCCGTCAAAATGTTGAAGGGGTAACCTTTTGAAATGTCGTCATGACCGATATATAATGCAGCCAACATCCATGAACCTCATTTCATATATAGTATCCAACGGCATACTTCCAGTAACATACCACAGTATACACTCACCTATTTGCGGTTCCTTATTTGCGACCCCGCATAATTACGGGTTAGGCTCTTAACCCTATCGCTTCATACTGTATTGTACTGTATTATTATTACCTGAACTGTGCGTAATTTATTTATCTGTCTAAGTTTGCCTTTGAATTTCTCCCAATTTCTGTCAATTCTAATACATGTACATGTGTTGTACGCATAGAAATAGAAAAGGACTTTACTGTACAAAAATACAGTATGGGTAACTATGCCACATGCTGTTACTGTCCTATACTTTTGCTTATTTTTTATTAAAATATTGTTGCAGTACAAAATTAAAATACGTTTATACTACATTACAACCTAAGTGAAGTACGTAACTGCAAGCAATATTATTACATTGTTAATGTATTAATGAGTAAGAGTATCTTTAGGAAATTTTTGGGAAGCATATAGTACCATAAATAATATCACACATATGTGTTTTAAAACTGCATCCAATTTTGCTGTTTTTCGCTATCTGTGAATGGGGGGGGGTAAAGAATGTAACACCTCCCTGCCCCGGCCTGCAAATGGCAAGGGAATAGTGTACTGTGAACTTAATACACCCTAAAGTAAACGATACTGGGAAGAGCTGCAGTTGGTTTATCAACATCAACTTAATGCCTAGTGTCCATATGGCGTTTGAATCGCACTGGTGTTGCCACTCTTTGCGGCAAAAAATTTATCATCACAAAGTTTGTATTTTGCCCAGTCTTTTGTCAACTCACTTGGCGCGTTTCCACACAACTGCTTTCTGTTACCAATCTTTTACTGGTAGTAACTATTTAATTTATTAACATTAAATACAGACTTTAAACTAACTAACACAGGAAACACAAGTGAATGGAAGGGCGGGGGTTAAAGGAGTGGATGGAGGAGTCAGGGTAGTCTCAATCGGTAAATCAATGCATTTGATCTATTTCAGAGCAAAGTTAGTGTCCTGTCACAAAATATTAATAACAACTCAAAAACACCATCTATTTCATTTTGATACAATCCATCCTTTTTCTCTGTCATATTTACCTTTTTTGATTCATTCAAAGAACCAAAATCTTTTTGTGTTTGAGATTTTTGTTTATGTTCAAAGAAAAAAGATGTATCAAAATACATTGTAGTTTGTAAAGACCGTATTTTATTTCCCATTGACAGATATTTCTTTTAAAGTTTTCTTTTGATAAATTGTTTGCGAACCCCAATGTGAACATACACATTTACATACACACAATAAGAGATGCAGGGATGAAAATCTTAATTTTATTTTGAGCCCTCTGCATTGTTACCATACTATTTTATTTACATTAAATCAAATTGATCAGAATCATTTTATTATTTAATTTGCTGATGATTTTAAAACTACTAAAAAGATGTGATACCACTAAAAATCTTTAAATATAATACATGTATATCTTATGCACATTTTCAGGTAGTTTATCTTTTAATGATTTAAGTTAGAAAATGTTAAAATAGTTTTTTTTTTTTTGAAGTTACCATAGAAAACATGAGCACTCTTTAAGTGTTGCCCATCAGCTGAGAAGACCTTCACCTTCACTACCTTACACACTCTCATAGAAAAATTTGTTTAAGAAAAAAATATATTAAAAAAAACTTAGTCAGTTTTAGCTGTGTAGAGATATGAAGGCTATAGTTTCATGATAAGGTATGAAGTTAACCATTAAGTTGTGCCGAGGAACTTTATAAGTGTCTCATTTCATTCTATGTGGACAACTACAGGTAAACAGATAAGTTTTATCCTATGTGGATACAAAACTCTTATTATTATTAATCTATGTTAATTTTGGTTTCGAAAGTAATACTTTTTATTATCAACCGGTCGGCTTGGGGAGCCATTTATTATATTTTATAGTGAAAAAAAATGGTTAATTTGCATTTATTACTACTAATAAGTACACAAAATGTGAAAAGACTTCACATCATTTCAAAACAGTTGTACCGAAATAAAGAGAATGAAAAAGCTCTGTTATAATTTCTTTATTTTTTTTCCATCATCATAGTAATAAACTATGACAAAGTTAATAGACTTAATTTAAATGATAACTAATAATAAACCCCCTGCTCTCACACACCACATACACTTTTCAGGCACGCATGCATTTTATCAGGCCTCCACCTGGAGATATCTTTTTTATTAAAGATTGCTAGATTTAAATCTGATGATTGTTAAGTTAAAAATTGATTTTTAAAAATATTTTATTCACATTTATACTGGTCAATATTTATTAAAACATTTGATTAACCAAATCAAAATTATGGGTCCATGAGGAATAGAGCAACAAAAAAAAACCCATAAAAACCTTTAAAATATTTTGATGTGCTGAGCTCATTTACTTAAACTTGATACACTCTTGTGTAGCAGATTTGTTTCCCTCTGTCAAGAAGTAAAACAGACAATTTCAGCAGATAATTAATATTTTTATCAGGATTGACAATTTTATAAAAATTCTTTGAAAACTTTGTTTATGTATAGAGGCACAAATGAAATGAGCAATTAGCATTAAGAGGTTAAGAAATACAATTGATCATTCAATGATAAAATTTATACCTAGGATTTTTACTATATTGTAATGAAAATAAGACTAATAATAAGTACTTACTAAAATGTAGAGGCTTGCATTTGTTATTTACATTATAAAGATACGGAGGAGGGGTGGGCACAATGATTTAGCGGTAGTGCGCTGGACTGTTGAACCGAAGCAAAAGAGAGTCACAGGTTCTAGTCTTTGGTGCTGGCAAGACCACCGGGACATTGTGTCAGCTACACAAGCCTACACTCAATGGTGGCTCAATGAAACTTGAGAACGCTACTTCACTTGCAACATAGTCTGAAAAGGGGTTGTTATTATTATTATGATAATATAATTAAATGTAGTATTATATTATATAAACTGCATCTTGTGGCAAATAAATAATCACTTAAATCAAATGTGTTACTATTAAAATCATCTAGTGAGAAAAACTTTTAATAAATCAAGTTTAATAAATGTATATTCTTTATTGTTAAAGCAATGATTGCATGAGAGTCTAGTTTTAAAAATATTCATTACCATTAAAAACCCCATGATTTTGAAATTTCTTATACTTATTGATTTATTTAAAAAAATTCAATTTCAGTGATAAAAACTATTTAAGTATTTGTATATGTTGATTGAAATCTATTAAAACGGAACCAGAGTCTGGAAATAATTGATAATTAAGTCTACAGTTTACAGCTATAATATTCTCTCTCTGTTTGATAAACCCAATGTGTTAAATGGTCTTACATAAAAATGTATCTTAGCTCTTTCAATAAAAAGAGTTATAATAAAATACAGTTAAAATGTTCTCTGTCTCTTAAGTAAAGCATTGGAATGTATTTTATTTCTTATAAAGGTTCTGAATGAACTTAAGTCGTCTCAGCCAACAAATCATGAGAGCAATCAGAGTTGCAAAGTTTGGAGGCCCAGAAAACCTGAAACTTGAGACCAACATTCCAATACCGACTCCTGCAGCAAATGAGGTGGGCATTTTAAAAGGCAATTTTTATTTTATCCTTTTTAAAAGTAACAATTACATTTATTGTTATATTTTTAGAATGCACATTAAAAAAATTATATTTCAACAATTTTTAAAAATATCAGACCGCTTTGTCAGTGATGTCCAATGTCTACATTTTAGGCTCACAAAGATAAAGAAAAATGGTTTAAATTGAAGATCTTTCTGCCACAAAATAATCATCATAATTTTGTCAGTTGTCATCTAAGCTTTTCCCTTTTCTATTGGATACACTAGAAATTTAAAGATGTATTACCAAAAGAAATTAAATGCTAACTTCTCAATAATAACAATCACATTTAAACCTGATATTCTCAAAATGGGTATTTTATGACTTACTGCTAGCATATGGTCTTGAATTTGTGCTATTCAATGCAAAGCCAATTTATATGAAACCTTCATTATTTCATTACTTCCTTGAAGATAGACATGTTAAAATTTGAAACTAAATGACCAATGACCAACTAATCTTGATAAAATGTCTCATCCAGGTTCTCATAAAAGTTCAAGCAGCTGGTGTCAACCCTGTGGATACCTACATCCGATCAGGAACCTACTCACGTGTTCCTACATTACCTTACACACCTGGCCAGGACTCTGCAGGTGTGGTTGAGGATGTAGGACCAGGTGTTACAAAGTTCCAGGTAAATTCATTCATTCAAGTTTTTAAACATTTTTTTTAAAGACCTCACTTAGAAAACATCAATGAATTCTTGTAGCTTGAATTTGGTTTATTTATAATTACCATTCCGTGAGGGTTCTCAACAGTCTTAAAAATTTTCATGACGATCGGATGAATAGTTTAGTCAGTTACCACGGACAAGCACACACACACACACACACACAGACATATTTTTATATATATAGATAAAGTTTTTGTAAGGGATTTTCCCTTGGAAACTCTGCACTACAAGATCTTCTCCTGTTTCTATGAGCAATGCTCTGAACTCTGCACTACAAGATCTTCTCCTGTTTCTATGAGCAATGCTCTGAACTCTGCTCTACAAGATCTTCTCCTGTTTCTATGAGCAATGCTCTGAACTCTGCTCTACAAGATCTTCTCCTGTTTCTATGAGCAATGCTCTGATAATTAAGGCTTCTTTCAATGTCAAGGGTTTACCCATATCTCTGAAGATGAGACTTTGTAGGACTGCACATGGGAAGGGGGGCTACCAGTGACTAAAGTTGGTAAAATAGAAAGCAGGCAATACACAAATGTGTCAATCACTGCTGTCTCCACTGATCCCTATGGAAGCTTGTTCCCGTCTCTGATTGTCTCAGGAATATGCAGCTCCTGTAAACAAGATTAGAAAAAAAAAATTGGAGAACAATCTTCTGTATTTTTATAAAATGTTTTTTTTTGGTTATATAAACATTACATTTAGTGTCCATAATCTGTTGGTTGTAGAAAGGTGACAGGGTGCTGACCATGCTGACAACAAGTGGGGCCTATGCAGAATATGCCACATCCAATGTCCAGTATGTCGCCCGCCTTGATGACAAGCTGAGCTTTGAGCAAGGAGCTGGACTTGGTGTGCCTTACTACACAGCTTACAAGGCTCTCTATTTCAGGTAAAAACATAATATTTGTATTCGAGGTACAGTTAGAGTCATACACTATTATATCATATTACAAAACAATGTAAAATCCAGCTGCAAAGTTAGTTTTTAAGGCAAAGAAACATGACAATTTTACTACGCTTTCTCACTCACTTCATCAGCTCCCTATACAAGCGCGAATTGATTACAAACTGTCCGTTGTCTGTCACAACTTCTTTTCACATTCATGTCCTTCCTATCTTATTGAACTTTTCTCTGTCTACTCATGCACTTGCCAGTTACGCATTTTTGCAAACACATGTATTATCTTTATGGTTATAAAACATGCTCTAAAATATTTGGCAAAAGGTTTTTCTCTTTTTGTTCCCTCAAATAGTCGGATTTTCTACCATTACACATTCTCATTATTCCAACTATTAGGTCCTTCAATATCGTACTAAACACACATCTCTTCAAACTTTATTTTCAAAATTAATCAAACATTTCTTTAAATGTTAAACGTAGCTCATGTACACTGTAATGTCATTATATATGTTTTAGTTATCATCTGTATGTTTCACCTTGAATGCAATGGTCAAACCAGTAGCTTTATCAAGTTCTCAATGAAAACTATTGAATGTCTGTAAGTAGTAAAATAAAACAAATGGATATTTTCAGAGCTCAAGCCAAACCTGGAGAAACTGTTTTAGTTCATGGAGCCAGTGGAGCAGTAAGTTAATCTTAAGTTTTAAAAATGCAACATTTACTAAGCAACTCTAAAAGCCATTTTTATATATAAGTATAAGTGATCTGTGATTAAAGAAAACCTCTACATGTGTGATTGCTCTTTTTAACTGCCTTTTCTGTTATTACTGTAACACATACAGTCTAACCTCTCATAACGAGTTTAACTTATTCCAGAGTCTTACACTTGTAATACAAAACACTTTTTTACATAAAAATCATTGTAAAATATGACTATCGTTCCAATAATTTCCATGGTGGAAAAAAACAAATAATTTTTTTTTTTTTAAATGTTAACATTCATTCCATTATGAATTGTTAAAGAATCAACTAGAATAGGATTCAGATTTGAAAAAAAAAACTTAAATAAAGATATGCATTAATGACAAATAATTATTTCTTTTTAACTAGAAAATTGTACAAAGACAAAAATGTGTCGTAACTGTTTCGTAGATATTCTTGAAACTCCTTTTGAAGCATCCATCTCCTTAATTGTTCATGAGAATAGTGCAGATTGGTGATGTTGGCCGATTGTAGTTGCACACTAGATTAGCCACCATGTCTCACTTGTCAATGGTTTTACATTTCATTTCAAAACTTATTAATTTTTCTCTCTCTTATGATTGTCTTCTTGTGGTTTTTTTAGGAGACATTTTAGCACAGGTTATTGCACTTTGCACATACAAAAATTACTTAGCACAGGTTATTGCACTTTGCACATACCAAAATTACTCATACTGTCTGAATACAAAAGTTTGTAAAAACAGTTGATCACACATGAAAAATTTGTTTGCTCGTTACTCGAATTTCTACATTACCATTGTCAAAACGTTTTGCCTTCTAGGTGGGTCTGGCTGCAGTTCAGATTGGTAAAGCTAATGGTCTACGTATTATAGGAACAGCAGGAACCAAAGAAGGAGTAGAGCTGGTCAAACAGAATGGTGCAGATCTGGTGTTTAACCACAGGGAGGAAGGATATCAGGAGCAAATACTGGTACTTGTATAAGTATAGTACTGGTACTTGTTTAACTATAGTACTGGTACTTGTATTACTGTAGTACTGGTACATGTGTAACTATAGTACTGGTACTTGTATTACTGTAGTACTGGTACATGTTTAACTATAGTACTGGTACTTGTATAACTATAGTACTTGTACAACTATAGTACTTGTACTTGTATAATTATAATGCTGGCACTTGTATAACTTTAGTACTGGTACTTGTAAATACATAGTGCTGTTACATATTGTGTTTGGAACTAATTGTATACGTCATCACTTGATTGCTTTCACCTGCAGAAGGTTGTTGGTGGAGGAGTGGATATTGTCCTTGAGATGTTAGCCAACGTTAATCTACAGAATGACCTCAACTTGGTCAACTTTAGAGGGAGGATAGTGGTAAGTTATAGTCAGTAATGTGATGGGAGGATAGTGGTAAGTTATAGGCAGTAATGTGATAGGAGGATAGTGGTAAGTTATAGTTAGTAGTGTGATGGGAGGATAGTGGTAAGTTATAGTTAGTAATGTGATGGGAGGATAGTGGTAAGTTATAGTCAGTAATGTGATGGGAGTGAGGCAGTGCTGGATTTACCTATTTGCTAAACAAGCTACAGCATAGGGCCCCCTTCTTGTTGGGGCCCCCCAAGAATTTTTATATCATATTTGGCACTGACATAGAATATCTTGACTTCAAAAAGCCCCCATATCTAAAATAGCTTAGGGCCCCATCAAGTTTAAATCTGGCCCTGAAGGAGGATTATAATAAAAGGGAAGATTGTGACCAAATGATGATAGTTCGAGATTTTAAAGTGATGTAAAACTAAAATCAGGTATTCACCAAAACAATGCCAAGCATTATGAATTCATCAACAAAATTAATTTTTTTCCTGATCAAATAGAGCCAGCAAAGACATTGATATCTATGAAAGTTGAATTTGTAGCCATTCATTTTGACCATCAATTTACACATTGTGCTCTGAAAAATATTTTCAATAAATATGAATTGATCCAATCTCTATCCTACTAAATGAGGCAGTTGTCATGTTAATTGCCTGTATGAACCCCATGGAATTCATGACACAATACATTGTCAATAATATTTAGTGTAAAAAACATTTATTATAATATAAAAACGAAGTCATTGCAGATCTAAGTCATATGGTTGAATGAGCATCACTGGGAAGGTTGGCTGGTTAGATGAGCATTACTAGGTGGTTAAGATGGTTAATGGTGTTACATCAGCTGTGTTGAATGTGCATCACTGGGAAGGTTGGCTGGTTAGATGTGCATTACTAGGTGGTTAAGATGGTTAGTGGTGTTACATCAGCTGTGTTGAATGTGCATCACTGGGAAGGTTGGCTGGTTAGATGTGCATTACTAGGTGATTAAGATGGTTAGTGGTGTTACATCAATTGTGCTTAATGTGCACAAATGAAGGGATTAGATGGTTGCATGTTGTGCCTAAATGAGTTATGTGTTTATGTGTTCTGTGTTGCAAGTCATCAAATGGCACTGTCACTACACAGGAGTCTATTTCTTATCACCAGGTGATTGGCTGCAGAGGTTCTATTGAGATAAATCCTCGTTTAAGTATGGGCAAAGAGAGCAGCATCTTGGGCATAGCACTGATGACATCAACTGAGGTGAGGCTATTTAGAATAACAATTTGTAAAGTGCAATTTTGGTGTAGGTTAAATTTTGTGTAATTTTTGCTGGAATAAAGGTATTGACATTGTCTGAGATAATTGTATTGACATTGACTGGGATAAAGGTATTGACATTGACTGGGATAAAGTTACTGACATTGACTGAGATAAAGGCATTGACTGGGATAATGGTATTAACATTGACTGGGATAATGGTATTAACATTGACTGGGATAATGGTATTAACATTGACTGGGATAAAGGTATTGACATTGACTGGGATAATGGTATCAACATTGACTAGGATAATGGTATCAACATTGACTGGGATAATGGTATTAACTTTGACTGAGATGATGGTATTAACATGGACTGGGATAAGGTTATTGACATTGATTGGGATAAAGGTATTGACATTTACTGGGATAAAGGTATTGACATTGACTGGATAAGTTTATTGACAGCGACTGGAGAAAAAAGTTTTGATGAAAATGTATGATTTAGATAAATTTATGATTTGTAATTTTTAAAAAAATAATTGGTGATGCTTTGCTGTCCACATTTAAGAAAATTTAGACTTTAAAAGTTCATTTTCTTTTGTCTATTAATTTAAGAAATAATAATAAATAGATAATTTATATTGCGCTGTAGCCTAGTAAGGACCTGCGCTTTACATAAAGATATTAACATACATATAAGTATTAAACAGTCATATCCTAACAACAATACAAATGACAGTACGCTACACATAAGCTACTTTATCATTGGAAGAAATGTTGTTTCATCAATTTTGTTATATTAATTTTTTAATATTTATCTCTAAAACTGGCAATAAAAACGTGAAAATATTCCTTTTATTATAATAATAATAATTTTATAATTTATATAACTCAGTATCCCAGCAAGCAGCTTTGCTCACAGGGCTTCACATTAAAAAAGTGATACACATATAATGAACTATTGACAATGCTTTTATTTTAAAACACTCATATCCCTACTGCAACATATAATGACATTACAGGCCACATAAGCTATTTTTATCATGTACAGAAATGTTTGATTGTTGTTGAATTAATTTTGAAAGTAAAGTTTGAAGAGATGTTATTATGATTATTCCTGACTTGCCTAGAACGAGTGGACACAGATGCATGCAGCTCTTGAGGCAGGACAGAAGACAGGATGGCTGGTACCTCAAGTAGGAAAAACTTATAAACTTGATGATGCTGACAAAGCTCAGAATGACGTCATCAACAACACTGGTACAACTGGCAACTTGATTTTAAAGATAAACTAGAGATCAAGTGTTATTTTATTGCCATTAAGCCCCTGGCCAAATCAGTTAGATGTCATCTGTATTAATTGACTTCTTAAATGGTTAAATATTAAACAAGAATATTATTATTTTGACAGCTAGTCAAAATCTGTTTATAAATATAAGCAAAATAGATTAAATTTGAAATTGAAAATATAACTTAAAAAATATAAAACTTAAAAACTAAACAAATATTTCTGATTGATGTATCCTTATTGAGTTTTTTTGTAATCTTAAAAATATTTTTCTATTTGCACTGTGTTTCTGGATTGGATTTAACTTTTTTGATTTCTGTAAGATTGTATTGGTAATTTAAAATGATATTCTACTCCTTAAACCAAAGAATTCAACAAATTCCTCTATTAATGTTAGAAACTTGAGACAAATTGTGAACAAGTATCAAGAAATGTGCTGCTACAAATAAGGAACTAATTAAATGACTGTCTTGTCCATAACTGAAACTTTCTAGAAAGATTGTCACTGCCAATAACAGTTCACTGTCATTAATTTGATTGATTGACAGATTCAGAAACTTTCATTACTTTTTTATGATCTTGTGTTGCCATGAAATATTTCAAAAAGGAGAAAACATTTACCTAACCATTTTTTAAATTTCTAAATATTTATTTTTTCCTTTTGCTAGTCAATTTCTGTTTGATTTTTTAATTTGTTTTTTAAAATTTGTTATTATGTTTGATAAATATATTAAAAAACTGAAGTAATTATAATTTTTTGTCTTGGTAATTATTCATTACTTTGTTAGTTTTTAAAACTTAAAATATTTATTAAAATTGTTAAAAAATAAACTTTGAAAAAAAAAAAGGGGTTGTGCATTATAGGAATGCCAAGCCAAACGACTAAGTATGTCTGACGTTAACACTACATGGCAAAACAAAACACAGTGTTCTTGAATAATGGAAACAT
This sequence comes from Radix auricularia, assembly GCA_002072015.1. NCBI lineage: Eukaryota > Metazoa > Mollusca > Gastropoda > Lymnaeidae > Radix > Radix auricularia. The sequence continues at coordinate 532,218 of MUZC01003009.1, forward strand.
GTCAGGGGGCAGATGGATTTATTTATAGAAGCAGAATGAGTCAAGCCCAGATACATTTTTATAGAAAAATATAAGAGAAATGCCCCAAAAATAAAAAGTTATTGAAACTAAAATGTTGAGTTGAACTTCCTCAACTTGTACTTTATTTGGTGGTCACTAACACAATACAAGTAAAAATGAAATAAAGCAACAGATACAAGTTTTATGATCTATGTTTATGGAGTAAAATCAGCAGCTTTCAAAATGTCCACTTTTCTATCAAACTGTGGAACACAAAAAAAAAAAGATTATTATATTATAATGAAATTTACAAATTAAATTCTATAACCTAATAATTGTTATAATTTCAATATTGTCACCTTTTATTATTATTAGCCATAACTATAGGTAAACAATGGTAAAACATAATTATTTTAACAAAACAAATGCTATTTTATAAATTTAAAAAATTGTTATTTAAATTAAAATAAAAACAGCATAGTACTTCAAACAAAATTGTAGAAATCATTTTTATGATTTATGTAAGGGTATGGCCAAGTTGTATGATATTTAATTTTGATGTTTGCTTTCAATGTATAATCCGTGTACTGCTGTACTGCTCACTACACCATTAGCAGTTTAGTCCTAATTCAGCATTTTAAACCCAGCTCTTCAATGAGTGGGGTGGTACATGTCATGTAAGCCATTTGTTTGCTGGTAGCTTGCATGGTATATGTCATGTTGAACAGTTGTTTGCGGGCATCTGCAGGGCCGGATTTAGGCATATGCAAACTAGCCAGCCCCCTAGGGCCTCCGATTCGTCTCAGCATTAGTATGGGCCTTACACAAGAATCTTTCCATTTTTATTTTTTAATTTTTCTATTTCATTCAGGGCCACCAAATTCACTTCACCTAGGGCCTTCCATTCCCCTAGGCTGGCCCTGGTAGCTGACATGATATATGTCATGTGGGCCATTTGTTCGCTGGTAGCTGGACTGATATATGTCATGTTAGCCAATTGTTCGCTGGGTTCGCTGGTAGCTGGACTGATATATGTCATGTTAGCCAATTGTTCGCTGGTAGCTGGACTGATATATGTCATGTTAGCCAATTGTTTGCTGGTAGCCGGACTGATATATGTCATGTTAGCCATTTGTTTGCTGGTAGCTGGACTGATATATGTCATGTTAGCCATTTGTTTGCTGGTAGCTGGACTGATATATCATATTAGCCATTTGTTTGCTGGTAGCTGGACTGATATATCATATTAGCCATTTGTTTGCGGGTTGCTGGACTGATATATCATATTAGCCATTTGTTTGCTGGTAGCTGGACTGATATATCATATTAGCCATTTGTTTGCTGGTAGCTGGACTGATATATCATATTAGCCATTTGTTTGCTGTTAGTTGGATTGATAGATGTCATGTTAGCCATGTGTTTGCTGGTAGCTGGACTGATATATATCATGTTAACCATTTGTTTGCTGTTAGTTGGATTGATAGATGTCATGTTAGCCATGTGTTTGCAGGTAGCTGGCATGGTATTTGTCATGTTAGCCATTAGTTTGCTGGTAGCTGGCATGTCATATGGTAAATGTCATAGCTGGTCACACGTCGCCTGTAGCTGGTTAAATTTTAAAAATATTTCCTTTTTTTGTCTTAAGACCCCAAAGGAAATGTAAGGGATCTCATAAAGGAGATAAATAAAACCATTACAGAGATCAAAGGATCTTATAAAAAGAAGTAAATGATGCCATAAAAAATGACTTAATCGTACATCTCATAAATTGTGATCTGATAGTATTTGAGTTTCTTGGAAGTTGGAGCTCAGGTTTTGTTAGGTCAATTTATTCCTTCACTGTTAGAAAATTTTCAAAGACTAATTTTAGCTTCATTTTTCCTTAAATACAAAATACACAATGATAAATTTGAGCTTTATTTATAAACTAACCCCACAGTAGACCTTTCGGCTAATAACTTCAACAGTGTTACCTGGTAAATGATCACACAGTCCTATAAATCTGTGTGTATTATAATATCTTTCGCTCTAATTAACAGACTTATCTACAATTAAAGGCTTGTCCAGTGTTCATACTAAAATATTCTGAGCTAAAATTATGTTTTTCAGTGAAAACATCAGCAAAAGTTAAAACAGCACGGCACAACGCTCACCTGGAGCTCCCTCAGTCTGGTCAATCATTATTTTAAACTTTTTACTACTTTAAAATTGTTTTCTTCATCAAGTTATTTAATTTTTTTAAAACCTAATTTATAGTGTTGTGTTTGAGACATACTTTCAAAACCAAATTCACCACATTGTCCACATTCCCAATATTAATAGCTACTGATATCAATGTCTCAAATTTATGAACATGAAGTCAGTAAATGTGTTTGAGTTATAAATTTACAACAATATTGTTCTAGTCCTGCACTATTTCTAATGTGTTCAGGATTTCAATAACTGCAAACTTGGATTCCTGGAATCTATAAATATTAAAACTTGGAGTCCTGGAATCTATAAATATTTAAATTTGGAGTCCTGGAATCTATAAATATTAAAACTTGGATTCCTGGAATCTATAAATATTAAAACTTGGATTCCTGGAATCTATAAATATTAGTCATAATTTATGTTTTTGAACCGACTACTTCCAGATAAGAAGACAGACACGTGACTCATTTGATCCCAGTCAGACATGTGTCATTGACAGTGTGTAGTTTACTGTAGCTAAAAGATTATTGGAGGTACAAATAGAGATTGTGGGTTGAAACTCATAACAATAAATGGTGCTTTGGGAGTGGGAAGCTGTGATAATAGTGGCTGGGCAGACAATATTTTAAAAAATTAGTTATCAATTTTATCATAATTTTTTTTTACTTAACAATTAGAGTGAACTGCGAATGTGAAATGTCCCCTGCAAATCCTCCATACATGGTATATTTTCCCTTAAATTAATTTTACTTATTAGAAGTCATAAGAGAGTTATGAGTTATACGTTTAAAGACGTTTTAAACCGTAATAATTAAATCAAACTTTTCGTTAGAAAGGGGTGTGGAAGGTAAATGTAAAAGGGGTACAATTTTTTTTTTAAAAGGGGGGTCTATAAATGATAATTTTATTTAATTGTTTTAATGCTAGTGGTTTGCGTACTGTAGGTACAGCAATGCCTCCTACAACAACCCACTTAAAAATTGCTTAGTCATTCTGAATTGCTCGTTGTGTGTGTGCTTTTTTCCTCTTCTTGCTTTTGAGTGTAGGCTATTTTGAAACATCAACAATAAACTACTGAGTATAGAAGCGCCCTTGGCTAATTTAGTTTTGGCGCCCTTGACAAATGGATGTAGAAAAATTCCAAAAGATAGAAAAATACTAAATTTGAATTAATTGAAGGATTAGCCCTCGGCGCTCTAGGCACCATCCCCGATGCCAAGTCGTTGTTACGCCTTTGACTGAGTACTTAGCGTACATGGAGTGGGCAAATGAGAACTCATTCCTTTTTAAAATTGGTTTTAGACCTAGAAATACATATTTACATTAATTTTCATTCACACATGATTATTTTGTTTACACGCGCCATAGAATTCAGTAAATAAATTTGCAGACTTTAAAAATATTTTCACAGCATTTTAAATTTCTTTACGTTATAATTAAAAATATCTAAATAGGATTCAATTTACTTCTAGAATCTATGCTTAGATTAACGCCTTTTGAATTACTGAAAGATAATGCTACAGGCGACAGCCTTACGACATACGGATGAAAAGTGCATATAAATCTTCTTCAGTTCACAGATAAGATTAAATTTACGATGATATTTTATAGTTTTCCTTAGCTAAGTATTATATTAAAAAAAAAATATTTAAAGGGGGCACTAAATTATTAGGCCGTAATGTGAAATATGAACGTAAAATTTACACATTTTTAACATGGCAGCTTTTGTATAAAAACAATATTTGAGGCCATAGTTTGATAACGATGGTTATATTTAACTATTGTAACCCTTTGTTAGGTCAGTATGACTGTGACCATTCTGTCGTGTTCAAATTAACAACATTAATTTTAGAGTAGGCTACAAAAAAAAATTAAAATGTAAAGACAGTATTAGTATTACATTTACATAAATTTAGAAAATTGATGTTTTAACTAAAAGGTGATTTTATTTTCAGATTCAGTTCCATAAATATGTCATAATATGTGGTAAAATATTTTAAAAATGATTTGAGTTTATTTTGATCCGAAGATATAATTTTAATATATTATAGAAACCATGTTATTGATCGTAACTATTAAAATATTTATTTGATCATTAATAATTTTCAAGATTTGAAAAGTGTTTTTAAAAAAAACTGTAATAATGTTTCATTTCTTCATGATTTATTTAATCAAAGTGATGTATGATTGTACTTGTACTATTACATAATTTATAAGATATTTACTCCTATCAAAAGAACTGTTTATAAATTATAATATTAATGCAATTTTTGTGTGTGGCAAATGCTTATTGATTACATTTCTTTTACAGGTTCTAAATGAGCTTAAGTCGTCTCAGCCAACAAATCATGAGAGCAATCAGAGTTGCAAAGTTTGGAGGCCCAGAAAACCTGAAACTTGAGACCAATATTCCAATACCGACTCCTGCAGCAAATGAGGTGGGCATTTTAAAACGTTTTAAAGGCATCCTTTTTAAAATTAACAATTACATTTATTGTTATATTTTTAGAATGCACATTAAAAAAAAATTCTATTTCAACAATTTTTAAAAATATCAGACAGCTTTGTTAGTGATGTCCAATATCTACATTTTAGGCTCACAAAGATATTAAAATTGGTTAAATTGAAGATCTTTCTGCCACAAATAAATCATCATATTTTTGTCAGTAGTCATCTAAGCTTTTCCCTTTTCTATTGGATACACTTGAAATATGAAAATTGTTACTTCCTTAATGTAGATAGACTGATTAAAATTTGAAACTAAATGACCAATGACCAACTAATCTTGATAAAATTTCTCATCCAGGTTCTCATAAAAGTTCAAGCAGCTGGTGTCAACCCTGTGGATACTTACATCCGATCGGGAACCTACTCACGTGTCCCAACATTACCTTACACACCTGGCCAGGACTCTGCAGGTGTGGTTGAGGATGTAGGACCAGGTGTTACAAAGTTCAAGGTTAATTTTATCTATTCTTGATTTGAAAGTTTATTGTTTTTTAAGACTTCATTTACAAAAACATCAATGAATTCTTGCCACTTGAACTTGAATTTATTTTATAATGAAGTTTTGGTAGAAGGTTCCCCTTGGAATCATTTCAATCTAAGATCTTCTTCTTCTACATCTTAAAGCACACAATAATAATGTTATTGTTACGGCTCACACAACACACAATCAATCAGTTCCATCAATCACTGTTACTTCAACTGATTCCTTTGGCTTTGGAAGCTTGTTTCAGTTTCTGATTATCCTCAGCAGGAATGAGTAGCTCTTGTAAACATAATAAAAATTTTATAAAAAGATAAAATTTTAAACAATCATCTATAACTTTATAATTAACTTTTCTATTTTTTTGTTATTTATTTTACAAACTTTACAACAGTTTTTCCACAATTTGTTGGTTGTAGAAAGGTGACAGGGTGCTGACCATGCTGACAACAAGTGGGGCCTATGCAGAATATGCCACAGCCAATGTCCAGTATGTCGCCCGCCTTGATGACAAGCTGAGCTTTGAGCAAGGAGCTGGACTTGGTGTGTCTTACTACACAGCTTACAAGGCTCTCTATTTCAGGTATAAACATAATATTTGTGTTGTATACAAAATAGCATATTTTATTTACTTATACCATGAAAATATCTGTTTACAGTAAAAACATAATTATCTCTATTATATCATGGTTCAAAACAATTTTTTTAATTTAGTTCCAATGGTAAAATTAAAATAACAACAAAGTATTTTTTAAAAATTACACTTGCATTATAATATTTTATATGTTAGCACTAATAAAGATTGAAATTATGAAGATTAAACGAGAATAAAATGGTAGTTTGCCCATTACAAAATCTCAAAGAAAATGTATTGACATTTTGTAACAAGTAAAATAAGACAAATGGATATTTGCAGAGCTCAAGCCAAACCTGGAGAAACTGTTTTAGTTCATGGAGCCAGTGGAGCAGTAAGTTAATCTTAAACTAATACAATTGACTATTTACTAAACAACTATATAAGCCATTTTAAAATAACCTTCTGTGTAAGTTATCTTTAAATGAACAACTCTATGTTTGAATGCTCATGAACTGCATTTTTAGACATTTCTACAACACGTATTTGATTTATTTTCAAAGCTTAAACGAAAATTTATTTAAGGAATGTAAGTTATTTCCAATATACTAAATGCTTTGAAAGATCAGTTGTGTTGTTTTTTAAAAATACTTTTTATTTATTTCTAGTTTGGGAGTTTCAACTAGATGTCATGTTTAGTCTCTGTTATTATTACTTTATTGGTACAGGGGTGAGGAAAATAATGTGTACTTAAGGATATCTTGGGAATACATAGATTGAGAATATTTTATAGCTGCCATCAACGGTTGGCAGTTTATACCTAAAAATAGTTTAAATAAATAGAGAGTAAAAATTATTCTAGCTTAACATTTCAGCCCCTAGAGAGGTAAATTTATGTTTTGCTAATGAGTTCTTATATTTGCCTTTTAGGTGGGTCTGGCTGCAGTTCAGATTGGTAAAGCTAATGGTCTACGTATTATAGGAACAGCAGGAACCAAAGAAGGAGTAGAGCTGGTCAAACAGAATGGTGCAGATCTTGTGTTTAACCACAGGGAGGAAGGATATCAGGAGCAAATACTGGTACATGGATTACTATAGTACTGGTACATTTATAACTATAGTACTGGTACTTGTATAACTATAGTACTGGTACGTGTATAAGTATAGTACTGGTAGAAGTATAACTATAGTACTGGTACATGTATAACTATAGTACTGGTACTTGTATAACTTTAGTACTGGTACTTGTATAACTATAGTACTGGTACTTTATAACTTTAGTACTGGTACTTTATAACTATAGTACTGGTACTTGTATAACTATAATACTAGTAATTGTATAACCATAGTACTGGTACTTGTATAATATTGGTACAAATATAGAGCTCACAGTAAGTACACCTAGAGTCGCACATAAAACTCACACGGTTATTAAACTATTGATGATACAAATAAATAAAGGACCAAGTGCAGCTAAGGTTTAAAAAAATTTTAAGATTTGAATTTCATTATTTGACACATTTTTTGTATACATTAAACTTAAATAACTTAAAATCGGATCATTTGACATATTTGTGTTATTAATTAAACTTAAATAATTTAATATTGTATAATAAATTGATTAAATTATTTGACACATATCTTTATAAATTTAACTTACATAATTTAATATCATTTTTATCATTTGATTATTCTAATCTACAGAAGGCAGTCGGTGAAGGAGTGGACATTGTCCTTGAGATGTTAGCCAATGTTAATCTACAGAATGACCTCAACTTGGTCAACTTTAGAGGGAGGATAGTTGTAAGTTATAGTCAGTAATGGGATGGGAGGATAGTGGTAAGTTATAGTCAGTAATGTGATGGGAGGGAGGATAGTGGTAAGTTATAGTCAGTAATGTGATGGGAGGGAGGATAGTGGTAAGTTATAGTCAGTAATGTGATGAAAAGGAGAGTTGTGATGAAAGGTAGGATTTTATAAGAGGGAAGATAGTGATTAGTTAGAGGGTTGTGATGGTAAAGAGGATGTTAAGATTAGGGAGGTATAAAATGAGAGGGAGTATGGTGATCAGAGGGAGTATAGTTAAAATGGGTGGATCATATTGAGAGGAAGTTATGCTGAGAGATTAACTTAATTAAAAATAAATTGAGTTATTTACCAAATGTAATTTTGAAAAATCATTTTTAAAAAATTTATTCTTGATGTAGCCAGCAAAGACAAGAATTAGTATCAAATTGGAATGGGAAGCCATTTGTTTTGGCAATATCTGATTCATTTATATTTTGACCTATGAAAAAAAACAAAAAAACAAGTCTACATCCGATCTACAGAATGCGATTTTTTTCCTTCATTTCATATTAACCCTATTGAATTCCTGAAACATCATTACTATACAATTACAATATTAGAGAAATTAAAACTATAGATTGTTACCAGAAAACAAGTCCATTACAAAACCTAGGAAATGTTTACTGTGTGATATAAATTGTTACACTTGGACTTGGTCTTTTGGATTGGTTTTATGATTAAATGTAGCAGTAATCTTTTACTCAAATAACATTGATACGGATACAAAATATGTAAATAATGTTGGGACTTGAAGCAATGATTTTGGTACAAATTGATTACAAACTGGCCGTTCTGTGTCACAACTTCTTTTCTGACTCATGCCCTTCATATCTTACTGAACTTTTGTCAGTCTACTCACCAAGTTGTCAGCTACGCTCTTCTGCAGATATACGCATTCTCTGTGTTCCTAAGACAAGAACTAAAACATTTGGCGAAAGGTCATTCTCTTTTTGTGCAGCCAAACAATGGAATTCTCTTCCATTGAACATCTGTAGTATTTCAACTGCTAAGTCATTCAAGACTGCACCTAAGACACATCTTTTTAAAATTTATTTTCAAAATTAATAAAACAGCATTTCTTTAAATGATTAACGTAGCTGATGTATTGAGTATAACATATTGTAATTTATGTAGTTAGTATGATATGAATGTTTTTTTTATTAATATATATGTATTGTTATTTCCATGTAAAGCGCTGTGAGCCTGGCTCCTTGCTGGGATACAGCGCTATATAAATTATCATTTTATTATTATTATTATTATACATGTAAAAAATATTGATACAAATATAGAGGTTATACTAAGAACACCTAGTCTAAATGGTAAAAATGGTTGTAAGTAATGTCTAATGCCGTTCTGATTGAGTTGTTTGTGTGCTGCTCTGTGTGGTTAAGATGGAAACTGGTGTTTAATGGCAGAGGTTAGTGAAATATGCAGCACTGAGTAGAAAAGATGGTCAACATTGGCTGCGTTAGATGAGTTATGTGTTTATGTGTGCTTAGTGGCAGCTACTAGGCAGAAGTCAATTTGTTATCATCAGGTGATTGGCTGCAGAGGTTCTATTGAGATAAATCCTCGTTTAAGTATGGCCAAAGAGAGCAGCATCTTGGGTTTATCAACTACGGTGTCGACAACTGAGGTGAGGATATTTAAAATATTATCTGAGGTTAAAATTTATTATGACAACAAAAATGTTAGAGAATTTATTGCATCCATCTTGGAAAGGGTATTGATAACTAAATTACTTACTTGATGAACTAAAGGTATTGATAACTAAATTACTTATGGCTGATCTAAAGGTATTGATAGTCACAAGTGAAAATCTATTTATTTAAAATAAAATTTGTATTGTAGACTAATCATTTCTATGTTGCTTTGTTCAACCAATCAAAGATAATTAATAATTTAAAAATTTCATATTTTCTATGATCTATTTTGTACCTCTAAAAACTTAAATTAAAAAACCCCCCTGAAAATTTTCATAATGCTATTGTGTTTATTCCTGACTTGCCTAGAACGAGTGGACACAGATGCATGCAGCTCTTGAGGCTGGACAGAAGACAGGATGGCTGGTACCTCAAGTAGGAAAAACTTATAAACTTGATGATGCTGACAAAGCTCAGAATGACGTCAACAACAACACTGGTACAACTGGCAACTTGATTTTAAAGATTAACTAGAGTTCATATGTTTTGTTACTGGCATAAATTTACCAGGACAGGTCATTTGTTTTCACTGATATCTAAGTTTACGTTAAATAAGAATATTTTTATTTTGAAAACTTCTAAAAATCTCATTTATATGATAAATGATCTCTAGACAATTTGAAACAGAACAAACAACTAAGAAATTGAAAAAAATGTAGAATTGATAATTGCACCTTTATTATTATCCAATTGATTTGTATCTAAAAAGAATGTTTGATTCTTGCTTTCTCTGGTAAACTTAAGTAACTTGGGCAGTTTGTTGACTTGTAACTTTTCAAAATTTGTCCATTTCTAGTTACCACATTGTGTTCTTTAGAATTTGAAAAAGTTTTTACTATTTAGCACATACTATTCTCACTTGTTAACTGTGCTCACACTGCCAAAATTATGTAGCCAAAGCATGTTCCTGGATTTTTAATTACCTAAAATTTTATTTAATAAATATAGAAAGTGTTGTACTTCTGAAACCAAATAATTATGCACATGCATTTTTGCTAAGAGGATAAACTTAAGAAAAATCTGATCAAGTTGCAAGAAAATTTCTTATATTTATATAAAGAATTAAATAATGAATCTCTGGTCCATAGTTGGGTTTTTATGAAAGAATGTCACTGCCAACAGTCTTTGATGAGTTAAATGTCAATAATTTTATTGATTTACTTTTTCATTATCATTATATGACCTATCATTGCTATGAAACATCAAATAAAGGTGAAAATGTTGTTCAAATTTACGCCGCTCTTTAAGAAAGGTGATAAGTCAGACCCTGGTAATTACAGACCTGTATCACTTACTAGTATCACATGTAAATTACTGGAACACATAATATATAGCAGAATAGTTAACCACCTTGACAAATATAATGCCCTATGCCCACACCAACATGGCTTTAGAAAGAACAGATCATGTGAAACACAATTGATAGGCCTAATAGATGATCTATCAAAAGGCTTAGATAATAATGATCAAATAGATACAATATTACTAGACTTCTCAAAAGCATTCGACAAAGTTCACCACCTTAGTTTACTCAAAAAACTTAAATACTTTGGAATCTCAGGTCCCTTACATCACTGGATCCAAGATTTCCTATTGGGTAGGGAGCAAACTGTAATAATTAATGGTTCTAAATCTACACCAATAAAGGTTAACTCAGGAGTTCCACAAGGAACTGTCCTAGGTCCCTTACTATTTTTAATTTATATAAATGACTTACCCAACAATATCTCAACAGGAACTAAAGTTAGGTTATTTGCTGATGATTGTATAATCTATAGAACAATCAAGTCAGAACAAGATAGCAAAATTTTACAAAAAGACTTAGATGAATTAATAAAATGGGAAACTAACTGGAGTATGTCCTTCCACCCAGAAAAATGTCAACTGCTAAGAGTAACAAAGAAAAAGAAACAAATAAATTCAAAATATTTCATTCATGGAAAAGAACTAACCCAAACTAAAGATGCGAAATACTTAGGAGTCATAATAAATGAGAAACTATCTTGGAATCCCCATGTCAATGAAGTTATTAAAAAATCAAACAAAACCTTAGGCTTTATAAAAAGAAACTTTTACAAATGTAACAAAGATATAAAACTAAAATGCTACCTCACCCTGGTGAGACCTATACTAGAATATGCATCTTCTGTATGGGACCCATCCACCAAAGAAAATATTGATAAGTTAGAACAAATCCAAAAAAGAGCTGCCAGATTCATTACTGGAGAATATTCAAAACTGACAAGAGTAACACCGTTAGTTAAATCATTAAACCTTGAAACACTAGAGGATAGAAGAACCAAGAGTAAATTAGTAATTATACATAAGGCAATTAATTCTAATTTAGAAATACAACACAAAGATAACCTAATACAACCCTCAAATAGGCATAAAGTTAAAAACACCTTCCTTATTCCATATGCAAGAACAAACACATACAAGTTTTCTTTCTTTCCGTATGGTATTCGGGCGTGGAATGGGTTGCCTGAAGAAACCAGGAAAGCCTCCACTTTATCATCTTTTAAAACTCTAGTAAGAATACAGGACTAAACACAAACCATAGAAATACGTAGGACGCAATAATCTTCTGTACAGAAGGAGCGTCTGTAACATATAAGATAAGATAAAATAAGGACTATATACAAACCATAGAAATACGTAGGACGCAATAATCTTCTGTAACCTACAGAAGGAGTGTCTGTAATATATAAGATAAGATAAGATAAAAACACCTTTCTTATTCCATATGCAAGAACAAACACATACAAGTTTTCTTTCTTTCCGTCCGGTATTCGGGCGTGGAATGGGTTGCCTGAAGAAACCAGGAAAGCCACCACTTTATCATCTTTTAAAACTTTAGTAAGAATACAGGACTAAACACAAACCATAGAAATACGTAGGACGCAATAATCTTCTGTACAGAAGGAGCGTCTGTAACATATAAGATAAGATAAGGACTATATACAAACCATAGAAATACGTAGGACGCAATAATCTTCTGTAGCCTACAGAAGGAGCGTCTGTAATATATAAGATAAGATAAGATAAAAACACCTTTCTTATTCCATATGCAAGAACAAACACATACAAGTTTTCTTTCTTTCCGTCCGGTATTCGGGCGTGGAATGGGTTGCCTGAAGAAACCAGGAAAGCCAACACTTTATCATCATTTAAAACTCTAGTAAGAATACAGGACTAAACACAAACCATAGAAATACGTAGGAAGCAATAATCTTCTGTACAGAAGGAGCGTCTGTAACATATAAGATAAGATAAGATAAGATAAGGGTGGCGGGTGGTATAATTATAACATAAGGCAGGGAACTGATCGAAAAAAAAATATAGCTAGACTAACATTGCAGAACGTGGGGAAAAGGTGGACTGGATAAATGTATTGTGAAACAATAGAAAGAGTCATCAAAAATCGCAGAAAGAAAATGCGACATTGAGATACTTTATATTGAAAACATGTCGATGACTTAGCAAAAACATTTAAAACTCTAATAAAAATGCAAAACAAGACATAAACCATGGAAGATCGTTGGACGCAATAATCTTCTGTATAGATGGAACGTCTGTAACAGATAAGACTATAGCAATGTATCTGTAAGTGTACAGAATCGGGAAGTTAATGATCTTTTGGGCTATTCACATAACACAGGAGGAAAAGCCATGATTACAGGGTACTAGAGAGATGACGCAACACTTTGAAGTTAGGCTTAAGTCTCTCTTAAAGGTCATGAAGATAATGAACCGCACATGGAGGAGCGGACCCATTGGTTAATTGGTCATGAAACCGACCCTAACCGAAACAAAAGAAGACTATTTCGAAATTAAACATAAAAAGCCCTTGAATTGAGCCTCATTAGCAATCGAGAAATGACGTCATCCTTGGTTACCGAATTTCAAAGTCTCAAAAGGATATACCCTCCTTCAGTATTACGTCGTATTCGTCTTCCCCTCCCAGAAAGTTGTTACAAATTGTTACACATCATATTCATTGATACTGTACGTGCACAGATTGTCCGTTGTGATCCATGGATAGTGTTTTAGGTTCTTGGATCTGTTAGATGAATTTTTTGGGCCAAAGTCAGAAAATTATAATTTCAAATTAATTTCTCCAAACGCATTTACTGTGAAATGATTACCGTTAGCGTGAACTCGGATTGTAAACTGTATGCCAGTCTCTGTATGTCAGTCTCTGTATGTCAGTCTTTGTATGTCAGTCTTTGTATGTCAGTCTCAGTATGTCAGTCTTTGTATGTCAGTCTCTGTATGTCAGTCTCTGTATGTCAGTCTCTGTATGTCAGTCTTTGTATGTCAGTCTCTGTATGTCAGTCTCTGTATGTCAGTCTTTGTATGTCAGTCTCTGTATGTCAGTCTTTGTATGTCAGTCTTTGTATGTCAGTCTCTGTATGTCAGTCTCTGTATGTCACTCTTTGTATGACAGTCTCTGTATGTCAGTCTTTGTATGTCAGTCTCTGTATGAGTCTTTGTATGTCAGTCTTTGTATGACAGTCTTTGTATGATAGTCTTTGTATGACAGTCTCTGTATGTCAGTCTTTGTATGTCAGTCTCTGTATGTCAGTCTTTGTATGTCAGTCTTTGTACGTCAGTCTCTGTATGTCAGTCTTTGTATGTCAGTCTTTGTATGTCAGTCTTTGTATGACAGTCTCTGTATGTCAGTCTTTGTATGTCAGTCTTTGTATGTCAATCTTTGTATGAGAGTCTCTGTATGTCAGTCTTTGTATGACAGTCTCTGTATGACAGTCTTTGTATGACAGTCTTTGTATGTCAGTCTTTGTATGTCAGTCTTTGTATGTCAGTCTCTGTATGTCAGTCTCTGTATGTCAGTCTTTGTATGTCAGTCTCTGTATGTCAGTCTCTGTATGTCTTCAACTTATCCATTAACAGTATCTCTATTCGAAAAGTCATATAAAAGTTTTACATGTTAACACTTAAAGAAATTAAATGACTGTGGGTACTAATTTCTAAAAGCATACATTAAATTTTAATCTTTAAACATTTTCAATTTCTAGTAAATATCTTTACTTTGCACCAAGTTTTTGTCCCACCACATCATTTTAGAACTCTAGCGCACTGCTCAAATTTAGATAAAATCAACGAATTTAGACAAGGAATTTATAATGATAATTAATTTTATGAAATGTTAGTGGTTTGTGCACAACAATGCATCGCGCCATTATCCACTTAAAACTTGCCAAGTCATTCTGAATTGCAAGTTGTACTTTACTCTGCTGAGTTTATCTTGAATCATCAATAAACAACTGAGTACTTATTACAGCTGGAGTGGGCCAATGAGAACTCTTTCCTTTTAAAGTGGTCTTAGTGATAAATATTTAAATATATTGTCTGTATGCCAGAACTTTTCATTGAACAAGTTTCTTTCATTTCAATAAAAAAAAATACAATGATTACATCTTTAGGCCTTTTAAAATCTCTACATGGCATAGTATTTCATATTTCTTTACATAAAAATATCTGAATAGATTTCAAACTATCTTTATGTTAATATGTTTTGAAATCCTTAAAAGTTAGTCTAACAGGCTACAGCTTTAGGAATTTTAATTTAAATTAAACACCCCTTCAGTTTATTTTGTTAAAATTGCAGTTATGAAGATTATTTTTTTAAAAGTTTTCATTGACAAAGAATTGAATTAAATGAGACTCATGTACAATTAATTTTAATAAGTAGAAATAATGCAAACTTAAGAGGTACATATTATAAGCAGGGCACATTTCGTGTGTGGATAAATATTAATCAAGGCCATAGTTTGATGAAACTGTATACATTAAACCCTTAAGCTTGGTCCCTAAGACCATTCAGTCATTTAAAGACTGACAACACTTTATATCGGTAGAAGTAAACCAGGTACATATAAATAACTTTCAGCCAATATATTAATTAGCAATGCGATGGCTCCATCTATTTTGCATTTTGACATTTTTTTCATGTTGAATTAATAAGTTTGTCAAGGAAAGTTTTTAATTGAATGTGTTGAGATTTTTTTATAAAGTAATCAAGATTTTAGTTATTGAGATATTAATTGTAAATTTTTTGGGGGTGCTTTTTCATTAAAAAAAATAAGTGTGTATGTGACTAAAAATATTAATCTCCATGAAATAACACAATGATTTTAGTTTACCTATATACACATATATATTTTAAAACATATTTCATTCATCAAAGCTTGTATAATGAAATTTTATGGACTTTTAATAGCGAAATCAATATTTGAAAATTATTATAAAGTATCCCACTGAGTTGTAATCTAGTTTTCCTACTCTATTTTACGTGCAGTTGGCTATAGCTTTCAATACATTACAGGATATTTAATGGTACGACAAAGCTGTTTATAAAATTCTTTCATAAAATTTCAGTCGCATGTTTTCATATTTCTTTTCACTTAAAGGTTCTAAATGAGCTTAAGTCACCCCAGCCAACAAATCATGAGAGCAATCAGAGTTACAAAGTTTGGAGGCCCAGAAAACCTGAAACTTGAGACCAATATTCCAATACCAACTCCTGCAGCAAATGAAGTTGGTATTTTAAAACGTTTTAAAGGCAATTTTAATTTTTATAAGTAAAAAAATAAAACAATTATATTTAATGTAAGTTTAACCAAAAACCATGTTTTTATAAGTGTCGTATAGTTTTTAGTAACAAGAATTATCTTTTGTAATGTGTCAAATTCAATATTTTGGATTACAAAGAAATTTTAGCTGATTACATTTATCTGTCATAATAAATTTCAAACAACTATACACGTTGCCTTGTAATATCAGCAATTCCTTAACATTAAAAGACATAATACATTTTAAAACTTAAAACTCAGAATTAAGATTATTAGTAACAATACTGATAATACTTCTCATCCAGGTCCTCATAAAAGTTCTAGCAGCTGGTGTCAACCCTGTGGATACCTACATCCGAACAGGTAACTCCTCACGTGTCCCAACATTACCTTACACACCTGGCCAGGACTCTGCAGGTGTGGTGGAGGATGTAGGACCAGGTGTTACAAAGTTCAAGGTTTGTTCTTCTATTCATAATTTCAAAGCTAATTTGTCTTAAGACAAAAGTTATGTCGAAAATATTTCCCTAGAAAAACCCAAGAACTCCTGTACCTAAGGCAGAGGTTCCTAACCTTTTGGCGTCCCTGCACCCCTTAAGATGCCCAAAAACGTTCATGCACCACCCTCATGGAACACAAAAGTTTTGACAATAGGCTGCTTCTTTCGACCAATCAGTGATTTAAGTCTGTAGACTATTTTGGACAAAGCAACGCTCAAGTCATCCTGTGCATTCAACTTATTCCTTGTCTTGGTTTTAATCGTCAAAAGTGTGGAGAATCCTGATTCACAGAGATAGGTTGTGGCAAATGGAAGGCGAGGTTGTGGGTAGGAATCTAACTGGCGCAACAAAATTCAATCAAGGTATTACAACTGAAGGCAGTCCTCGGTACTCCTCTGGTTCTCAAATCAATCAGGTCAACTTTAGCAAGGTCACTGTCATCAGTGTTGCCCAAGTCATACAGAAAAATGTTGCGAATCCAAAGGTCTTTCCTAGCAATTTCTTGACAGAGGTACCCATCAAAGGACCTTTTCAATGTTGAAAGGTGCTCTGAAATTTCCCCTTTGATGTTGTCAAGCAGAGATCCCTCAGTGCTTCTTATCTGCAGCAGATATTACAACTTCATCTAAGAGGGGAAAATTGGTCAAGTTGGACTTTTCAAGTCCTCATTGGAATAGTGGAAGTTTGTTAAGGAAGGCTTGCAACCTCTCAGTAGCATCCATTACAGTCACAGCAGGTCCATGGAGAGATTTGTTCAACAGCAGGTCCTTGCAGAGATGTGTTCAACTAATTCAAGATGGAGAAGATGTCATCAAGGTATGCCAAGTAATGAATGAAATTCGGACATTTAAACTTGTCAGCAAGGTCACTCTATTTTTCTCGCAAGAAAATGGCAAGCTCCACTCTCAGTTCTACTAATCGAGAAAGTATCCGTTCTCTGTACAGCCAGCAAACTTCAGTGTGGTAGAGCAGAACTTTATGCTCAGAGCCCACCTCCTGACAGAACTTGAAGAGGCGGTGGTTCAAGGCATGTGAGCAGATAAAATTTACATATTGGACTTCGTCGAAAGAGCTGACTTCAAGGTTAAAGGTAGAACTTTGCATGCCAGGGCCTGACGATGAAAGATACAGTGTGTAGTGACAATATCTGGACCTCTTTCTTTACAAGTGCTGAAAATCTTGACTTATTACCAAGCATGGAGGGAGCACCGTATGTACGAATTGAAGAAATTCTTGAAGTCGAGTCAAACTGGTTTTCGGTGAAGAATGTCCTGACTAACTGCAGCACATCAGCAGCTTTGGTAGTTTCTAGGAGTGGTCTACAAAATAGAAATTCCTCCCTCAGCAATCTAATGTGAACATATCTCACAAATACAAGCAGTTGACTGCTTTGTGCTACATCAGTGGATTCATCCAGCTGCATGCTAAACAGAAAAGGACTGCTTCTCATCTCGCACAAGACTTGATCCAGATTGTCTGCAGCCATGTCACTAATCCTGGAATGAATAGTGCCATTGGACAAATGGACTTTCTCACCCTGCTTCCTCTGCTGGTGACCACACATCAGTTCCACCATCTCCAGACACAAGGCTTCACCAAAGTTTAACCAATGGTGGGGGGCTTCTTGTTCTTTGCAATAAGATATGCAACCTTGAAGGATGCCTTCAGTGCAGGTTTCTGTGACAAAAAAAATCCAAGTTTGGAAAGGTACCTGAGGCCAAGAAGCGAGATCCCTTCTGCTTGAATACCTCAATACTGTCCTTGGAATTGGATGGATGGACTTTCTTCCAGTTCTCACGGAGCCTAACAATGAAGGCAGTTAGAGGGTCACCGGAGGCCATATATCTGAAATATTTGATGACAAAATTAGAAAACTGTGACGTAAAATACGAAATTCCGAGAAACTCGTAGAGCGCACCGTTCATTTTGAAAAAAAAAACGTTTTTCCGTAAGTTTTTCACATGGGCAGAAAGGTGCACGAACGAGGATCGAAGTACCAAGCAAAAAGGTTGTATATGGATGCCCTTTGACGCGGCATCCGGCATGCCTTGCTTAAGGTTTACATTTTTAGAATATTATTAGTTTTTCTTTCTTATTTTTCCTTCTTCTTTTTTCACTCTGCTTCTTTTTTTTTCTCTGAATCGTTAATGCACCCTCTGGAGCCTGCTCATGCACCCCTTGGGGGTGTATGCACCACTGTTTAGGAACCCCTGATCTAAGGCATGGTTAATTTGAGATAAAAACTTTATTTGAGTGTTTCCTCTCGGATTAATTAAAATTAGGGATTTGATTTATAAACTTGATTTAGACAATATGAATTTTTTTTAAATTTAAAAATCGACAAATTTTTATTTATTTTATTTATGTCTTTTTTTGCATTAAGCTATGTAATATATTATGTAAATATGCATAATTTGTTGTTTAAGAAAGGTGACAGGGTGCTTACTATGATGTCAACAAGTGGAGCCTATGCAGAATATGCCACAGCCAATGTCCAGTATGTCGCCCGCCTTGATGACAAGCTGAGCTTTGAGCAAGGAGCTGGACTTGGTGTGCCTTACTACACAGCTTACAAGGCTCTCTATTTCAGGTTAAAAAAAAAGATTAGCTTCACACGTGTTCAGATATTAGATTTAGAGTGCAGCCAAACACTAAATACATATTTAAATGAAAAACAGGGTAATTTTGCAAAAATTTCAATTTTCAATTATAAAATTCTTTATGGGGACTGTTTTATTATTTTTTTGCTATCGATATTATTAGCGTTTTTGCTTTAAAGGTATTTTATTGTATTTCGTAATTAGCGCATTTTCGAGAAGTCGAAATGCGCTATTGTATCCGTTTTGTCCGTCTGTCCGTCCGTCCGTCTGTCAGCACCCTACATCTCAGCATCCATAAGTCCTAGACCCATGATGTATATATGTTTTTTGTATGTCCTGACCTGCCATTTGTGCATCAACACTCAGTTACTCGATCCGACCTCTTGTAGTGGCAGTAGAGCTCCTGGAAGTATGAAAGTCCTAGACCCATGATGTATATATGTTTTTAGACCCATGATGTATATATGTTTTTTTGTATGTCCTGACCTGCCATTTGTGCATCAACACTCAGTTACTCGATTAATGCATTTTAAATGTTCATTTAGAAAAGAAACATGCACGGTTTCACAACTTTGAGGATTACTGCTTTCCACGTGTAGCACGTAGAAAAACGCTTTGGGAGAAGATATTTCATAACTTTGGCGCTTGTAATAATTTCCCGTTTATTAATTGTTTGTTGGTGTGTGTGTGCGCGTTCTCCTCCCGGGATAACAAGCCAATTAGCTGATTACAATTTAGAATGTTTCATTTATGAGTCCTATTTCAGTGACCACAAACCACTTGTAGTTAGATTAAAGAGAAAATAAAAAATTTTAAAATGTAAAGAAATGACTTTTAAATAATTTTTTTTTCAGATATATTCATTACACAAGAAAATTCATAAAAATATGTCTAAAATCTAAACACAATTACTGATAACTACATAATGCTGATATCTAACATAAGTACTGATACATAATACGAAAATGCGCTAACACGTCCTGAGTTCAAAAAGGGACCAGGCTTAACATGATTTTTTTTTCTTTGTCTCTTTTTGTGAAATAGAGTCATAAGCTGTACAATTTTACACTTTGGTGTCAGTCCCTGTGAGGGTGTCCTCAGTGCGGTTCGCACCCCCGTACCCCCATAGTGACGCCTATGGATCGGCACAGTATTCCCATAACCTTTCCCGTAAATATTGTTGATTAAAGAATCGCGTTAATTTATTTTCAGGGCACAAGCAAAACCCGGAGAAACTGTTTTAGTTCACGGTGCCAGTGGAGCAGTAAGTCCATCTCAAGATGAGATGAATTAAAATAATGATTTCAACAACTTAATGTGTATTCGTTGAAACTTTTAAAGTCTCCAAAATATATACGTTTCTTAAAGATTTTATATCAAACAACAGTAAAAGTATTTATAAATTAACTAGGGCTATTATCGATTAATTTAAATTTAATCGTTAGCTTTTGAAAAATTGCCGAATAATTAATCGATAATTTTGATTAAAGATGAAAATAAGATGTATGACGTCATTAAAAGGAAAATTTCATAAAATGCCCGTAACCTAAGTATTTAATAAACAAAATATTTTTATGAGATATATTTAGCTATAAGTAGTTCAATTTAATGTCAATGGATTTAAATTTTGTTATTTTTAATTAAGTTTAAAACTGCTTATTTTAAAGTTTACACTTTAAAAATCTTTTTTTTTTCAAATGGAGAAGTTTTTACTTTAAAAACAAACAAACTATTATTAATTATTAATAGTTACTTATTTTTTAATAAATTGAAAACATTGTTTAAAAATTTTTCTTTCATTTTAATCACCATTTTATCGATTAAAATAATTTTAATCAATAATTTTTTTACCGATTAATCGAGAAATTAATCGCTAATTTCCGCAGCCCTAAAATTAACTAATTGATTCATCAGATCCCATAACTGTTGACGTAAAAAGAATATTCACTATTCTTAGTTGACCTCATGGTTTATTCCAGTAAACTTACGTCTGTGACCAGAAGATTCAATGATTAATTTGTTAACAGTATTAAGACATTGCGAGAAAAAAGCTACCTAAACTTGTCAGCTCTAGCTACGTCAAATAGCGAAATAAGTTTTAAAGTCTTAAAAGAAGCTTACATAAAACTGAGATCAATGCCACTATCCCAAGTATGTATGTCTTTCAAATAACTTTTTATTCTTGCCTTCTTATCTAGGTGGGTCTGGCTGCAGTTCAGATTGGCAAAGCTAATGGTCTACGTATTATAGGAACAGCAGGAACCAAAGAAGGAGTAGAGCTGGTCAAACAGAATGGTGCAGATCTTGTGTTTAACCACAGGGAGGAAGGATATCAGGAGCAAATACCGGTACTTGTATAACTATAGTACTGGTACTTGTATAACTGTAGTACTGGTACATGTATAACTATAGTACTGGTACATGTATAACTGTAGTACTGGTACATGTATAATTATAGTACTGAGTACTGGTACTTGTATAACTTTAGTACTGGTACTATATAATATCGGTACTTGTATAACTTTAGTACTGGTACATGTATAACTTTAGTACTGGTACTTGTATAACTATAGTACTAGTACTTGTATAACTATAGTACTGGTACTTGTATAACTATAATACTGGTACTTGTATAACTATAGTACTGGTACTTGTATAACTTTAGTACTGGTACTTGTATAACTATAGTACTGACACTTGTATAACTATAGTACTGGTACTTGCATAACTATAATACGGGTACTGGTATAACTACACTACTGGTAATTGTGTTATATAATACTTGAAAATTGTATAAGTATAACGTTGGTATAATAGAAAAGAATATATAAAAATTAAGGGGAAAAGAGAACAAATTAGGCAACTCAAACTTCATTTTTTTCATGTTTCTATCCCTTAATGCCTTGAATATAACTTTATATTGTATCATTTGATTTTTCTATTCTACAGAAGTCAATTGGGGGAGGAGTGGACATTATCCTTGAGATGTTAGCCAACGTCAATCTACAGAGTGACCTCAACTTGGTCAACTTAAAAGGGAGGATAGTGGTAAGTTATAGTTAGAAAGATTGTGTGGAGTGGAGGTTTTGTCATCACAGGGAGAAACAGGATTATGTTGACAGGGAGAAAGAGCATCACGTGGGCAGGAAGAAAGAGGATTATGTTGACAGTGAAGATTATAATGAGAAGCTGTTGTGTAGCTTTGTTTGGTTTCATCAATTAAGGTAAGTCATGGTGCTACCATTGGATGATTATTTGTTTTGTTTAAAAAAAAAGAATGTATGCACAGTATAAAAATGACAAAAACAGAACATAGAGGTTCAAGTTTTCCTTGACCAATCTTTAAGTCTGTAAACATGTCAATCACATCATCACTATTATCACCGTGTCACTTTAACATTTTTATTAGAGACAAATCACTCCAGGATATATCCATCTGTTTGAGAGGGAGAAAGAGAGAGAGAAATAGAGAGAGAGAGAGAGAGTCCAGCATTACTTATCTGGTTACATACAATGATCTTCTAAATTCTACAATCTTATTATTCTATACCAACGTTATATTTCTATTTGATATTTTATAAAAGTTCTACTCAGTAGGATATTCCACGACGTGACAATAATTGGCTACATGTGAAGTACTGACACGTCTATCTATAGATATGGTTTAGATTATGAAAGCCACTGATGTCCATGTCATTTTACAGAAGTTCATTTCTTATCATCAGGTGATTGGCTGCAGAGGTTCCATTGAGATAAATCCTCGTTTAACCATGTTTAAAGAGAGCAGCATCTTGGGTGTAGCACTGATGACTTCAACAGAGGTGAGGCTATTGATGCTTTCACATGATGTATGAAACATCATGGTAACTTCGTTAAGGATATTCATGACATTCAAGTAGGAAGTGGTATTATTAACTTCAACTGCATGTGCTATGGTTATCTATGATCTATGTCTTTTTACAGAGATTCAAAGAGACGCAAATAATAGGTATCCAACGACTATTTCGCTAATTTAATAAATAGCTTAAATTTATGCGGTATAAATTGGTGAATGACGAGGCAAATGCCTTCATCAGTACTGATAAGCATTAATGTATGTTTATAAAATATACATATTAACTTCCATTGAAAAAAATCACCAAGTGGAGAAAAGAAATAGATGTCCCTTAAAAACTAAGTACAGAAGAACTCGGAGTAATTGCCGATTTTCAAACACAAAAATGTTTTAAAAAACAACTACAACAACAACTCAACAGTTATGTACCCTTTTTCACTTGGTTTCATACCACGAGAATTCAACTTGCTGAACAGTAAGCTTTTCCCCAAATTTATACTCGGGTTTGCATCTAATAATATACGACAATAACTGCAATGTACGTGGTACCGTTATGTTTAGCAATGAAAACAGAGTTTATAAACAGGTCATATGCCATGTTCAAATCTAATGTAGAGTTGTTCTCTAAACCCATTCCGAAGGCAATGACCAGTCTCGGCTTCCTTTAGTTTGTCATACATTTTTCCAAGAACAGTAAAAATCCCATTGCACTTTGTGGACTTGAAACCGTATTGTAAATTGTAAATGGATCAAAAGAGAAAGTGAGATTGTTTACTGCACTGACTTAAGGACTACTGCAAGCCTCAGTGCCAACAGTGTCTCTAATAGCAGCAAGGTGCCGCCCTCTGGCAATTATGTCCTTAAATTAGAGCGTCTAATAATCCAAGTGGAGAGCAAAGATAACATTTTTTGAAGAATTAATGTGCTACAATGTCTGACATGAGAATTGATTTCTTTTAAAAATCAGTTGGCAGACAATAATGTTTTTATATAATTTAGCAATTTAAATTTTCTTGAAAAATATTTATTGATTAAAAAAAAAAACTTGATAAAATTACCATTGTGATTATTCCTGACTTGCCTAGAACGAGTGGACACAGATGCATGCAGCTCTTGAGGCTGGACAGAAGACAGGATGGCTGGTACCTCAAGTAGGAAAAACTTATAAACTTGATGATGCTGACAAAGCTCAGAATGACGTCATCAACAACACTGGTACAACTGGCAACTTGATTTTAAAGATTAACTAGAGTTCATGTGTTCTGTTACTGGAATAAATTTAGCAGGACAAGTCATTTGTTTTCACTGATATCTAAGTTTACGTGAAATAAGAATATTTTTATTTTGAAAACTTCTAAAAATCTTATCGATATGATAAATGATCTCTATAAAACCTCTCATCAACAAAACTGGCAACTTGATTAAAAAAAAAAAAAA
>MUZC01003009.1:556630-568822 GCA_002072015.1 Radix auricularia
CCGCCCCCCCCCCCAAAAAAAAAATAATAAAAAAATAAACATAAATAAAAAATATATATACATATTTAAGACTAATAATTATAGCCCATTCCAATAGTTCATTTTTTTCATAATTCTGTGAAATATAAATAAATACCATTTTAAAGTGATATTTAGTTTGTCATTTTTGCTTCATCGATTTCCTAGATTAGTATTTGGTATGTCTTGAAATGTGATTTGATACCTTTATTAAAAAATATAGTATTACTGTTACTGTTGTTTTAAAAATTTCAAAACTTACTGACCGATTTTCATATTAATTAAAAAAATATTTTCAAAGAGTTAATGAAATCATGCCTGTAATATTTTCATTTTTATACTTCTTAAGTATTTTAATTTGAAAAAAAATTCTGGCTTTGAAATTTATGTATATTTATTTTCATGGAATAAATTAAATAAATGAAATTAATCACAAAATTATTAATGCAATAAAATTTATTTACCTAATATTTGTGTCTTTTAAAATATTTATTGAAATTGATTCATGGTGAGATTTGATAATGTGTTTGAGTTTAAAAAGGTATATGTAATAAGTTATAAGCAATGTAAAAACAACACAACTTGTATACAAAATATAAAAAATTTATTGGAAAAATGTTGTATCAATACATTAACTTACAACGATTGGTTCCAAACATTTTTGTGAGGTTAAAACCTTATCTTATATAGAAGATTGTTCCCAGATTGTCCTCAGACTAGAAACATTATGGGTAATTAAAAAAGTAACTAACAGAAAAGTCATGAAATTACTCAGTTATACATAAAATCTCAATGATCACATGAAATTTTAGCTGGACACACCTAAAGTGAAAATATAAAAGAACAACAAAAACATCTGGAAATCTTTTTTGGCATAAGGACCTGGATTTGAATTATAATTACTTACTATTTAATATGTTATATTCATTCTGTGTATCTTCATACTATTCCGTTCTTGGTGACTGGTAGTTAAAAATCAAATAGTAGAATTTTTCAGCTACAAGGTTGATATTTTCCAAAACATAAATTTCTTAATGAAATAATTAAACTTTAGTACTGCTTTAAGGAATTGTAAGCATATTTAAAATATCATAAAAGAAAATTTTGTGTTCACCATCATCTACTTTAGTTGTGATTTGTTTCATGTAGAAGAAACCATAGTATAAAATCACCATTAACTAACAAAACAAATTAAAAATTAATAAAATATGGACATTGTTAGAGTATTTTAAAATTAATATTGAATAATTAAAAGAATATATATTTTAAAAAGAAATATTTGTTATGAAACCACAGATATTCATTGTGAAGCACATTTTTAATGTTGTAAATGTTCTATTTAAATGATGCAAAATTATTTTTCTTTTGTTCCGGGAAATGGAAAATCTCTACAGTTCAATCCATGAGGTAAAGAAATCTCTTGAAATGTAAATGATTCCATTTTAAACTTTAGACACTAGAAGTACACTGGGGAGAGGCAATAGTAACGTTTTCATTCTTAGATCAATCGATTTATAGTTTTATTTTACAAAAGAAAAAAATATTACATAAGATAATGGCAATAATATTACTGAAATTAAATCATTGTATTTGAATTAAGCGCTTGTTTTGGAAGCAAGATTTCCGTTTCCTATGTCTACAAATAAAGTTGTGAGTTACAGCAAACATTTAACCACATCCCTAGCTGACCCCTGTTTTACCTCCCTGGCTGACCTCCCTGACTGACCCTGGTTGACCCCCCTTCCTGACCCCTGGTTGACCTCCCTACCTGACCCCTGGTTGACCTCCCTGCCTGACCCCTGTTTGACCTCTCTGGCCGACCTCCCTGGTTATTTACCCAGTTGTATCTAAAACCAGTTTCCCAAATGTTCCAGTGTTGTTGATGATGTCATGGTGGGCCCGAGCCACGTCCTCCAGCTTGTACTCCCTGGCCACAACTGGGTTAATGTGACCTTTTTTATGTAGGTCTTGGATCCCTGACCTTATGACCTGCCACTCTTCCTGGAATGAGAACATAATATAAACAATTAACGTAAACATTAAATAACATTATTATGTGCTTAAATATAATGAAAATATTTGAATGCTCCCTATTTTTATGTTACCTAAGTAGCAATTGTGATTACAACTATTGTGTTATCCCCTTTACCTCAGTGACAAATGTGATTACCAATCTTGTGTATCCCCCCCCCTTACCTCTGTGACAGATGTGAGTGCCACGCCCATTATACTTGTCTCCTTTCCCATGGTCATTGCCGGGTTAATCTTGATTTCTCCACGGCAGCCAACAATCTGATGAAGATATTGTTTACATTTACCATTTATCTCTTACATTTTTGTAGTCGATATTCAATTTATTTTATTAAAAAAATAACATCAAAAACGAAAAACAATAAAATTTAAAAAACAAACAAACAAACCAGGAATATCGCATGCAGCTTGTATAAAACTCAGCACAATGACTGTTAGTCAAAACCAAGTTTCAATATATACATTATATAATTCAATAGAAGTGAAAGAGGTCCTCCACTTGCCCACAAAGAACGTTGTGATAAGTGTGCTGCTGTCTTTTGAGTCAAGTGGACTTGAGAAAATGGGTGGAAGTTGAGACGCAAGATGCCAAAACACACAAATAGACAAATACACATACACAATAAACACACACACATACACACTTACACAACACACCAATAAACACATACACATACACACTTTCACTACACACCAATAAACACATACACATACACACTTACACATCACACCAATAAACACATACACACTTACACAACACACCAATAAACACATACACATACACACTTACACAACACACCAATAAAAACATACACACTTACACAACACACCAATAAACACATACACACTTACACAACACACCAATAACACATACACATACACACTTACACAACACACCAATAAACACATATACATACACACTTACACAACACACCAATAAACACATACACACTTACACAACACAATAATAAACACATATACACTTACACAACACACCAATAAACACATAAATACACATACAAACTCACATAACACACCAATAGACACAAACTCACACCACACATCAATAAACACATACACACTCACACAACACACCAATAAATACATACACATACAAACTTACACAACACACCAATAAACACATACACATACACACTTACACAACACACCAATAAACACATACACATACACACTCACGCAAACGTACGCATCCATGCACACACAACACAAGAAAGTTAATCCAAAACTTGTACTAATGTTTTCCGAAATAAATGAACTTCTGTAGAGAGTAAATTCATGGACTAAAATGTTGTTAAATTGAATGTATGGATTTACAGAGCATAGAATATGTTTAAACAAAAATTAAATTATGGGAATGTTTTAACGCGATCAAATAAATATTATCGGTTGTAAGTCTTTCTTTTCTGACAAAATAAAAAGAAATGGAGAAATATACAAATTGAACTTATTTTGAAAGAGTCAGGTGTTATGAGATGATATTTAATAGACAATTAAGTGAGACTTCTAATAATAGTAGCAAGTTCTAATCTTTACTCACCACAACACGACCTCTATGTCCAAGGAGGTCAAGGTCTTTGTTCAAATTAACATTGGCCAACATCTCCAGGATGACGTCAACACCTTTACCGTCTGTAGATGCCTGGGCAATTCGATAGATTATAGAAAGTTATATCACTTGTAGTTTACTGGTTTGTCTCTTATGACATTACTAAATACAGTTCACCAGTTGACATTTTAAACATTATTTTTAGGCGACACCGCCGTTAGATAAATTATGTCATTTTCTATTGCTGATGCTATTCAATATTTACTTGAGTGGTTGCCCCTGGGATTTGGCGGCCCTATGCAGGTTCACAATTGGCACATTTCTACAGACACCCATGTTATTAAGTTTAAATATTAAGAATAAAATAATACCACTAGTGTAGCCAGAGGCGTCACTAGGGTTGGTGTCACCCGGGGCGGTAGCTCATGATGTCACCCGGGGCGGTAGCTCAAGGTGTCACCCGGGGTGGCCGGCCCCCACCGCACTACCCTAGTGACGCCACTGAGTGTAGCACTAGCCACTGAAAGTAAAATACTGACCTTTATTTTGTCCTCGTAGCCCTCCTCTCTGTGGTTGAAAACCAGGTCAGCTCCTTGTCTGAGGACCAGGTCAACGCCCTCTTTGGTCCCGGCTGTACCAATCACGCGATGACCATTGGCTTTTGCCATCTGGACAGCAGCAATGCCCACCTATAGATTATAAATACGATGGAGCAATTAGTGTATTAGAGAGGAAAAAAACACAGTGACATAAATATTTTATGTTTATTTTCTTAAACAGTGATGATCTCGATAATTTTATAATTTTAGTATTGACTGTTATTTATTCTTTTTTGACAATTTGGTTTTTCTCTCATAATTTGGGGAACATATTTTAATTTTTGTTTCAGTCACAAACGATCAGTCTCTGTAAAAAGTGATCAGAGAAAAAATAATTATATTGTGTGGATTAGTACTTTAATGAAATTTCGTATGCCTTTCTGGCTGCTCTTGCTTAAAGAAGAAATTTCTGTAAAAAATGGAGTCGATGTGAAACGTTTTTTATATATTTCATTTAACTTAAACTGTTTCATAAAAAATAGACCTATATTTTTTCAATCAAATTAATTTTTATATTACAAAAACAACAACCACTTCAAAAAAAAAAACAACAAAAAAAAAAACAACAACAAAACAACACCACCAACAACTTATAAAAGTTGTACCAAAATGTTTAAAATTATTATATATGAATATATGTTTGATTCCCATAATCCCTTAAGACTCCTTTGTATCTTATAAGTTAATGGTAATATGTGGAAATACATTTTTTGCTTGTCAGCATCCACTTCCAAAAATTAGAGTCTGAACCTCATGGTGGCCTTGAAAGCTAAGTTTGAGAAACCGTGGATATATGTATGTGTTTCTTTATACATCTTCAAACCTATGACCCATGACCCTTGATCGTTAGGCCCTACTTACAGCGCCACTGGCTCCATGGACTAAAACAGTTTCTGTTGGTTTAGCTTGCGCCCTGTATTGGATTGTTTAGTAAATGATTTGACATCATTAAATGACACGATAAAATAATGGATATATCAGACAGCGTACGAATACGATGAATAAATGACACGATAAAATGATGGATATATCAGACAGCGTACGAATACGATGAATAAATGTCAAGCTAAAATAAGCACGCATCAAAGCACTCAGTGCCCAATAAAATTAAGTTTCGTCTGTACCTACTTGTTATATTTCAGTCAAAGATATGTTGGTGGCATAAAACTCAAATATTCAAGTCAATTATGATTACAAAGGCTTACAAACCTTTAAAATGCAAGAAACCAAACATCCGTTTAATGTTAGTGAACTATATCAGTCCGGGGAACTCACTACCAAGTAAATAAGGCTTTGGTAAAAAATTTGGTATCCTTCCCAGGAGCGAACTGGGTTTTCCGCGCCCTTGATTATTCTTTTTCTTGGCGCCATTGAAAATTAAAATCTAAAAGGTGGGAAAATATTAAATTTGGATAAGTTGAAGGATTAGTCCTCGGCGCCCTTTGAAACTGCCCCGATGCCAAGTTGTTGTTACGCCTCTGATCCTTCCAGATAAAGATCACCCCTTTAACCTCTTTAAACGCCAAAGTTCCCCTCCTGACTAATAGGTCCATAATAGAAGCAATGATGTATCGTCAAAAATAAAATCTAGCGATCAAACTCTATTACTAATTCTTCACTTACCGGAAGTACAGTGCTTTCCATGCTGTGTAGTAGGGCACTCCAATGGATGCACCTTGAGCAAATGTCATGTTGGAATCCAAGTGCCCCATCCTGCTGGGCACAGCTACCGTGTACTCGGCATATGCCCCCGTCTCTGTGCCCACTGTGTACACTCGATCTCCTTTCTAAAATAACAGTTTGTGTTATAACAATAACAGTTTGTGTTATAACAATAACAGTTTGTTTTGTAACAATAACAGTTTGTGCTACATCAATAAAAGTTTGTTTTGTAACAATAACAGTTTGTGTTTAACAATAACAGTTTGTGATCAAAATTTCATTATAACTTCAGAGCTCAGAAACCTAGCAATTTAAAATACTTTTACTAAATTTCGCGACCGAGATGGAAATCTCTCACGACACACTAATGTGTCGCGACAGACAGATTGAGAAACACTGCCTTAGAGGAAAGATTAGTGCCAGCTCTGTTAAATTGCGCACTGAAATTATTAACTTCACGTCGAAGAAAAGACGTCCAGTGGCTAAAAGAGGAATAAGCTTTGAACCTAAACCAAAATTTACCTTAAACTCCGTCACGCCGTCACCAACATCCTCCACCACGCCTGCTGCGTCCGAGCCCAGGGTCAAAGGGAAAGTTCTTGGTCCAAAGTCCCCGGATCTAATGTAGGTGTCTGCTGGGTTGACACCGCTTGAGAACACCTTGATCAGAACCTGCAGACGAGGAGCGTTCAGTTAAATCCACGACACCTTTCTGTTGCAGCGGTGATCAATGGGGTGTTGATTGGCTTTATGCAATACAAAACACACTTTAAACACCACACGGTGAGAACACATGTGAGTCAAAGCGCCGTTGACAACAAGACAAACATTGACAAACATACAAAACAAGTCAAATCAAAAATAATATCATTACAAAAAAAAAAAAAAAAAAAAAAATGACACCTATTAGAAAAATGTGACTAAAACCATGATACTCTCCAATATGAAACACAACTGTTTATAGTTCTTGCCTTCTTCCCATTAAAAAAAAAACAAAAAAAAACTTTTCCTCAACAATTAAGGCTAAAGGAATTAAGGCTTTCACCTTAAATTACCTCTAAAATATCTCAACTATTTTTAAATTTTAGTACACATTTGCCTCCCCTTGACTCCTCCACTCCTTACATTTCTTCAATTTTCTCCGAGAACTGAGTGTTTGCATCTTGAGTTTGCCACCATATCTTACCTCCCCTGCCTTGACTTTAGGCACGGGTATCGTATTTACCTTCAGTTTGCCACCATATTCTACCTCCCCTGCCTTGACTTTAGGCACGGGTATCGTGTCCACATTGAGTTTGCCACCATTTCTTACCTCCCCTGCCTTGATTTTAGGCACGGGTATCGAGTCCACCTGAGTTTGCCACCATA
The DNA here is from genome assembly GCA_002072015.1 of Radix auricularia. Taxonomy (NCBI): domain Eukaryota; kingdom Metazoa; phylum Mollusca; class Gastropoda; family Lymnaeidae; genus Radix; species Radix auricularia. The sequence continues at coordinate 563,876 of MUZC01003009.1, forward strand.
TCTTACCTCCCCTGCCTTAACTTTAGGCACGGGTATCGTATTTACCTTCAGTTTGCCACCATTTCTTACCTCCCCTGCCTTGACTTTAGGCACGGGTATCGTGTCCACCTTGAGTTCCTCCACGCCTCCAAACTTAGAAATCCTCACTGCCCTCATGTCGCAGATGTGATCACGTGATGACCCTACAGACAAAATAATAATAATAATAATAATAATTATAACTTTTTATAATAATAATAACTTTCATAAAAATTACAAAACATCCTGTCGAACAAATCGATGACTTAATTAATCAACTTATTAAAAACCGTTACTTTCTATTTTACGTCACAATAATAAAATAAAAAGAAAAAAAAAAGACTGCTAACACAATAATGAAAGCCAATTGAATGGCTTGCTTGTAATGCTAAGAAGCAAACAAATGTCGCCTAAAAAGTTTCTATTGTAATTCTGATATTATTTCAAAACATTCAACAGACGAACGTAAATGTGTTGATTTATACAGACAATTCAGTTCAATAACATTGCGAAATTCATTTAAATTGCGGTTTTTCAAATTTTCAAAAATTCAAATTCTATCATTGAAAGATAACCTTATAACTCTGGTTATAAAAACAACTTAGCCAAACACCAAATCAAAAAGGAGACTAAAGGGAACTAACAAATGTACTGACCCCGGGAACCCACCCTACAGGACTCGTATGACTCTCCAAGAAGCGCTACTGCAGCCAAGACCAGACTCACCAACACCATATCGGGCGTCTTCACTAGATTAATCTGAACGATACAAGAAGGAAATGGAGGTTTTGACTAAGAAAGTTAATATTACAACAATCACTGCGTTGTCTAAACTAAACTAAGACAGGATTATAAGACTATAAGAAACATACAATAGCTTTTCATTTGCATGCCATCTTAGCACCCTACCGTTGGAAGGGGTAGGGCATAGTGACTCTAAAATAACGTAAGTAATTTGTGGTGCTTAAAGATGCAAGCGATGGCCTTAGACCGTTAAGAATCCTCTATCGGAATACAACCTTCCTGAAATGATCGGCCTGGGGTCGCTTCCCCCTTGCTCACCCCACTTAAGGCCGCCTCTGCACTCAGTATTTAAGGGGCGGCTCTGTATCTACGAACAGCTCAACACACCATAGCACATACTCGCCCTGTCCTGTTTGTTGTGACTTCAGATGATCATTTAAACATCGGCCAAATGTAGCTTGTCGCTATTTCTTTAGATCAAATGGTCAAACGTTTCAAGGCTAAACCAAACGACAAACGACATTTTTCGTGGATCTAAACAATGTTTCATGACCTAATATTTTATTGAGACCAATGCTACGCTACATGAACTTGAAATTTAGTGAATTCAAACTGTTTGAACTAGGACTTTGACTTCAGCACGTCCTATCACGTTTGAAATTCTTTCACATCATTGAAATGTTTTGTTCCAATTCAATCATGTCCTAACCAAAAACAACTAAAACCCGCCCCCCCCCCTGGTGACGACTATATATTCACTGTACAATAACGATTACCATTGTTTATTAATGTAAGATTTTGACCTAAAAGACAAATAACAATACTCATATTAGAATTTTAAAAACAATTACATTGAATAATACTGCAGGTAAATGTAACGATACAAGAAGAGGGCAAGTTGTTAAATAGAGAGCGTTGTTGGATTGACTCTAAATATATTTATATCAAAACAAAGGGCTGAACAGCTTTCATCATATACATTAAATAGGAAAATATAAGAAATAAGAAGATAAGTTTTACATTAGCCAGTCATATCACAGTAAAGTTTTACATTAGCCAGTCATATCACAGTAAAGTTTTACAGTAGCCAGTCATATCACAGTTAAGTTTTACAGTAGCCAGTCATATCACAGTAAAGTTTTACAGTAGCCAGTCATATCACAGTAAAGTTTTCATACAATGTAAACCTGAAGTTGAGAAACCATCAAGTTCACGTTCAAAATCTACACACTTTAATCTACTTATTCGTTGAAGTTTAGAGATTTGTATGTCCTAATCTACACACTTTAATCTACTTATTCGTTGACGTTTAGAGATTTGTATGTCCAAATGTAAACACTTTGTTCTACTTATTCGTTGACGTTTAGAGATTTGTATGTCCAAATGTACACACTTTAATCTACTTGTTCGTTGACGTTTAGAGATTTGTATGTCCAAATGTACACACTTTAATCTACTTATTCGTTGACGTTTAGAGATTTGTATGTCCAAATGTACTATGAAACATAGCTGCTGGTGGAAGAGTTATTTGTTTCAAGTATGTTTATGTGACTGACTTCCATAGTGACAAGTTCAGTGACAAGCACAATACAAACGAAAACTTCCGGCATCATTTCTTGAAACTAATAAAAGTCATGTTTCCAATTTGCCACTCTGACGTGTATGCTTGGAAATAAACACTCTTTATTATTCTGTGTGCGTTTTAAAGACCTATATTTATGTCGTTCTTTTTTCAAGAAATTTTCGTTAATGAAAATTGTTCTCACAATTATTCGCCGAGTATTTAAAATAAAGGAAATAAACATAGATTTCTAGAATTATATTTTCAGCTTTCTGTCTTTATTCTGTAAATATGATGAATAATAATAATTAAAATATCATATTAATAAAAAACGTCAGACCCATCTTTGGAAATATATATGAGTCAATGACCCACTAACAACTGATGACTTTGATTACAGTTGAAACCTTATAGAAAATAAAGTTTTCAATAGTCAGAATACTTTTACTTTTTGAAATCACACCATCTATAATATTAGATATAATAACATTACAATCAATTACAAATACAATCAATTAAAAACCTATCAACAACAAATAAAATTCACTCAACCTAAGACGTTACTTGAAACTTGCGTTTACTAGTTTTCACAGTAACTTTTACTAGCAAAAACAAATACTTCAGAGACACTGTGACTATAATCATCACAACCCTTGCATGCACGCCTTTATATATTGAACGTGGTCACAACGGGAAAACCCGACAGCTAGGCGTTCGTGAGGCTCACATTTCTCGGCATTTCATCTTCCCAGAAGGACTCAAGAAAAACTACGTGGTGAGGATTCTGAAAAATCAGCTCCTAAGAGAATTTATTTTTTCATGAAAAATAAAAAGGCAAAACTTTAAATGAAAGGGCAACATAATATTAAAAATCAGCTTTATTTTAAACCAGAGTATCTCATATATAATGGCTCGTCCATCACCGCTGTTACATTATATATAATTATATATTTATTATGTTTACCTCGTATCAAAGCAAGGTCAAGGGTAGTGTTGTTATGAATATTTTTTGAAACATATGGGTGTAAACAAATATAAAAAGTCAAATATTTGTGTACAGAGAAAGCACATTTCTAATTCGGCGTGGGAGGCCTCAATTTGTGAAGAGATATGAAATGATGACCATGCACGTTCGTCATAGTTACCGGTACACTTTTTTTTAGACGAATAATTAATTTATATTAGATATTTAGTAGATATTTTGTTATTATAAGAATCAAAATTTATAGTCATAGGCAAAATGTTTAAGCTTCATAACCAGTAAGACAAACAAATTATGTCCTGCTAAATTGAGTAAAAATGGCCACCTTTATTAATGAGATAATAGTTAAACTATTTTCATCACCTTCATAACCATGTTAATAGAATGCTCACCTGCACAACAGCATTAAAAAGAATTCAGAGGCGTAATTTGCTGTACTTTTAGCATTGAAATTAGGGGCCGTCTATAAATAACGCCACGCACGCTGGAGGGGAGGGGGTCACACATTTGGGAAGTTTGACGAAAAGGGAGGGGGTGATTAAGAAATGTGACGTCACATCAAAACACGTTACTTTTAAATAAAAGTTCCACTCAAATATTTGATATCTTACTATTTATTTGATGACGTTTTAAAAGGCGTCGCGCGTGTTACGATATTAGATGTCAGCCTTACACTAAGCACATAATTAAATGACAAAAAAATGTTAACTTGAAACATGCAAATTTTAAAATAAAAAATTCGGCTTTTATGTGTGTTTGTGTGTGTGTGTGTGTCAGGGGGCGGGGGTTGACGTCATATTGGAGAGGGGATGTACGTTTTTTTGAGAAAGTATGACAGGGAGGAGGGGGTAAAAAAATCGGTCAAAATCGAAAGACGTCATTAATGGATGGCCCCTTACACTAAATCCACACATTTATTTGAATTTTTAGTTTTAAACTAGGGCTGCGGAAATTAACGATTAATTTCTCGATTAATCGGTAAAAAATTATCGATTAAAATTATTTTAATCGATAAAATAGCGATCAAATTGAAGAGATTGTTTTAAATAATTTTTCCGATTTATTAATAAATGATTAATTATTAATAATTATAATTATATTTATATATAAGTTTGCTTTTTTACGTACAAACTTCTCCATTTAAGAAAAACAATTTTGTAAGTGTTAACTTTAAAATAAGCTCTTATATTGAAATTTAAAAAATGTTAATTGCCTGTTTTTGTTACTCCCATCAATTAATCGATAACAGCCCTATTTTAAACATAACGACTGTCTCTTACAGAATTACTTTTAAAAACATCTGGTGTTATGGCTCTCTCAGACAAAAAAGTTTCCTGACCCTGTTCTGGGGGTTAGACGGTCAGATGATAAATAAAGGGTCTTATTTGATTTGCTTTTTCTTACACAAAACAAAATATTGACACAATTTTATCCCCCTAAAAAGTGCTTTTACTAAAAGTGACAGCTGCAAAAATTGCCCACTACCAAAATTTGAACTTACCTAAATTTTCAACTACCATTCTAACTATAATTTTTTTGTTTCATCAATTTTTTAAAGATTAAATTTATTTTAGTAAAAAATTGATTGTTACTTAAATTATCAATAGACATAATTGCAAGAGATTGGGGGGGGGGGGGGGGG
>MUZC01003009.1:568903-593693 GCA_002072015.1 Radix auricularia
GTCATGCAGGCAAATAGAAAAGTTTTATAAATATTTTTTTTTTAAAAAAAGGAAACCTAGTTGGGAGTGGAGTGTTTTGTTTAGTTCCGTATAATGATGTGAGCTTACGTTTGGGAAATGAGGTCATAAGTACATTTCCCAGAAAAAGATGATTTTAAAAAAATATATATATCTATAGAAAACCATAAACATAAATTTAAATAAGACAATTTTGAAGAAATACAACAAATCGTAGTAGCCTACATAAACATGAATGGACGAAATTTCCTGAAAATAGAAGGAACATTTGAAGAAAAGATATTTTAAAACATAAAAACGTTAACAATTATTTATTTTATTTATTACGCTATTATTCCTACTCATTTATAGAAAATCCGTAATACGAAAGTAGCGTCTACTGGAGGGAATAAAGAGATTTGGGGGGGGGGAGTGGGGTGGTTGTGAAAGTTGTTTAGTCATGGCCTGAGCTGGCGTGAACAACAATATCTCTAGCAGTGTTTATGTGCGTGTATCTGTGTGTTTGTGTGTGTGTGTGTGTTTATGTGTATGTGTGAATGTATATGTGTTTGTGTGAGGGAGTTTGTGTGTATGAGTGAGTGTGTGTTATTATGTGTGTATCAGTGTGTGCATGCGAGTGTGTGTGTGTCAGTGTGTGTGTGTGATTGTGTGTGTCTGAGTGTGTGTGTGTGAGTGTGTGTGGGTGTGTGTGTGAGTGTGTGTGTGTTTCAGTGTGTGTGAGTGTGTGTATCTCGGTGTGTGTGTGTGTGTCAGTGTGTGTGTGTGATTGTGTGTGTGAGTGTGTGTGCTCATTGTAACGATGCCTCATTGTAATTGGCTTTGAGCTAAAAAATATGATTTGTACATCATCCATTTATAAATTAGGAATGCCATTTTTTTTGTGTCAATAACTTGAATATAAAAATTCAATTTATTGCATTTTATTTTCGTGAAAGCATTTAAAATATCCAGTTATTTAAAAAAAAAAAAAGAAATCACTGAAATGTGTGCCATATCTAACACTGACACGTCATTGGATATTAATGATCAAATTTAACTCATCTCTGATTCTTAGATCAAGTCGATAATTTGAGAATCACTGGATCTATGGGACCGTTTCTGAACTCTGGTTTGGCCCCTCTAATCAACCTTGACCTAGGAAAGCCAACCCAGCATGGGATACTAATAGAGACCATGATACAGCATATTTCTTAGTGGGCCGTGGTACAATGTTTCTATTTACTTCACGCAAGGCGTTATCGCTGGCGTTCTAAGTAGTAGCGCGCTGGATTGCCGAACCGCGTCAAGAACCCGAGTCACGGGTTCGAGCCACGGATCTGGCAAGGCCCCCGGGGCATAGCGCTAACCACGCAATCCCCTGCTCGTTAGTGGTCAATGAAACTTCCGAACGCTACTTCACATGCCCCATAGGCCGTCATGGTCTGAAAAGGGCTTATTGTTATTATTATAGTTCTGTGTTTTCTAAATCTGTGTTAGTATAATATATATAAACACCCAGTGGTGTGGTTCTGTATGTTTGTAATAACGCAAGCGATGTACGACAGTCTACAGCAGTTAGTTTAGTTGAAACGCTGAGGAGCGATGTACGACAGTCTACAGCAGTTAGTTTAGTTGAAAAATCGTGTTTTGATGAGCGCTGTAAAAATATTTAATATGATGACGTCATTGTTTGGTGTGCATCGGTGCGCAAAATACAACCCCTATTATTATTATTAAATACTTTGCGTACATTTCATAAAGTTTAATAATTCGTATTTATCAAAAAAGGACAAGTTAGTTGGTCTTTAAAAAAAAGGTTGGCGCCGTAGGCGCCCAAAAAAAAAGGGGGCGCCGCAGGCGCCACGGCGCCCCGGCACAATCTAGTGTTATATATCGGAGAATAAAAATATGCTGTTAAAGGGATGTTATCGATTAACTTAAATTTAATCGTTAAGTTTTGAAAAATTACCGAATAATTCATCAATAATTTTGATTAAAGCTAAAAATTAGATGTATGACGTCATTAAACTAAAAAAATTTCTATTATTTCATGACCTAATAATAACTTTTATAATATCTTGAAATTGAGAAAATAAGGGGACTGCATTTTTGTTATATAAAATGTAATGCCGGTGTAACAGGCCAGATTAAACAAACCCCTGAACCTCCACCCGCCAGAATATACCCCTTTGGGCACTTTCTTCATTTGGTAGATAAGTAAAAAAATGTTTCATTACAATTGTCACACGATGCAAGTGGTTTATTTTTTTATCGTGTTAATGAACTTGTGAATTTTGTTAAATTCTGGTGTGATACATATTTCGTAATTAATTACAACTTCTAATTCTAATTACAACTTCTAATTCTAATTCTAATTACAAATTCTAATTCTAATTCTAATTACAAATTCTAATTCTAATTCTAATTCCAATTCTAATTCGAATTCTAATTATTATTCTGTAGTGTGTCAATTAACCGTTGAAAGCGATGGCCCAAGTAAAGTATTTCTGATATAGAGATTATAATTATAAACACACATATATGGATATTTTCGCCACTATCCGGATTCGGAAAATTCTTAGAGCAGATCCCAATAGCATATAGATATCAGTGCAATAAAGAATTTTTAAAAATCAAATTAAATCAACATTAATAAGTTTTTAAACAAATATATAAAAAGTAAAAAACAATAACCAGAAATGAGCGGTACGCGTTAGGAATTATAGTAAAAAATTTGCTAATACGGGTAATTTATTATAACTATAATTAAAAGTATTTTTGACGTGATGCACATTTATGGCCGGTCGAGACGGTTCTTGGAGCGAGGTACAACATGCCACCGAAACGACGGCGGAGCGTCATTGCAAGGGCTTTGTTGCTCGTCTAAAATAATGGGACATGGCGCAAATGTGTTAAATTCAACAAATTTGTAAAATATGAAATCTTTTATTATTTAAGTGACTTATAAAAAAAAAATTGATTTTTAAAAAAGGAATAACGTTTTAAATCCATTATTTTAAAAATGTTTTAAAGTAATGCATTAAAAAATTTATTCAAGCGGTTTTTTTTTGTTTCTTTTTTCCATACTGATGACGACAGCGCATCTTTTTAAAAAAAAATTAATTAATTAATTTTTTTTAACAAAAAAAAATAAAATAATAAAATTAAAAAAAAACAACTAAAAAAGTGTATTTAAATGATGTCTTTGTTTTTTGTTGTATTTACATGATGTTATTACTCAACACTATGAAATTGATAACCAAACAAGAGAAAATTCAGCTCATGCATACAATTGAACAATAAAGATTTTCTAAAGTTAATTTATTTAATAATATATAGATTTTTGTAATTTTTAAACAGAAACATATGGCGCCTTACACTTTTTAATCGACTTATTAAATAGATTTCTTCTACGCCGATGTGTGTAATAATGTACTCACACGAATAGGACAAGTTTTGGAATCATTGGTTGACTTCCGAATGTAGTCCCCCGTGTTCCCGAAACTTCATCTTACATTAGCATTTAAAGACGCTCCATCTAAACGGAAGATTATTGGGTTTTTTCCCGCTCATAATGGCTTATGATTATTCATGCATTTTTATTAGCATTTTAAATGATTATATTCTAATGGGTTTCCTTGTTTGATCAGAAAACCCACTTTACAAGCCCGAATTTCAGAATGAATTATTTATACCTTTTTGTTTGTATGTGATTGCTTCTCTATGTCCACGGGAGGGTTATTCTAGATTAGATTTGTGTTATATTTTTAAATTGTATTAATTGGCTCAAGTATTTTCCGTTTTTGCTCTTTGTTTTTTTTTCTTTCCTCCGGGGCAGGGGTCTCCAAACTTTTCTGCCGAAGGGCCGCATTAACTGTCAAACAGCAGTTTGGGGGCCGACTACTAGGCGCCAACTACTAAGTTTTGTGGTAAACTGCGGATAAAAATAGTATCTTTTTAGAGATTAAGAGGTCTTCAGGGGCCGGATGAGAGGACGTAGTTTGGTGACCCCTGCTATAGAGGCTAGAGTTTCTAAGGTTTTAGTGCTTAAACGATGCCAAACATACAAAACTAATTTAACAACAGAAGTAACGAATGGTTGGCGGATATTTACTTCTCGAGACTTAACTACATTAGCTGTTACACTATTACGCAACTTAATTTTCATGACACCTTATTTCTCAATTAAAGTTTGTTTTTTGTTTTCTGTTTTTAATTTTTTTTTAAATGTTATAGATGATGATCACAGTTGTTATTAGTTCAAAGTGTTATAAAGTTTGATAAAAATACAAGTAGGAGCTGACCACAAGAAATGTTGACAAACTTAATCGATGAATATCGTCATAACAAAGACTCATTCGATAAAATTAAACCAAGTGATTTGTTTTTCTACCAGTTTTAGGCAGCGGCAGACACCAAAACTATAAACACTATAAAGGCGCGTCTCATTTACATACACGAAAATCTATTGTGGTGGTAACGTTTGTTTAAAAACAATCTTTAATTTTGATTTCAATGTTCAAATCACATGAAATAATAACATGAGACTTAAAACATGCATTTTAATACATTAATTAATGCATATCGGACTACAGGCAACAAAGAAATGAACGTGGGAAAAAAAGAAAACAAAGAAAAATTAAACGAAGAGATTGGCAGTCAAGTGGATATGAAATACAGGAGAGGAAAAAAAAAGGAGCTACTTAAAAAAATAAAGGATTAAGTTTACTCCGAATCGTGTCGCCATTTAAACCGATAAATATTCCAAGTTTTTTATACAGTCTTTGAAATCTTTAAACTTTAAAAAGTATAGATGTATGTATATATATAGATGTATGTATATATATAGATGTATGTATATATATAGATGTATGTATATATATATATATTGGAAATTTTCAGTCGTAGTGCCTAGTATTGCGAAATTGATTATATTATTTTAGAGAAACATTATTTTAAATCTTTAGGAACAAAATTAAATTATGATAGATCTACTCTTTTTTAAAGATGTATGACAATTTGTTGAACTCGTTATGCATTAAAATCTTTGCCTAAAGTACGTTCACAAAAAGATCTATTAACAACAGCTTTTAATTCTTTTTGTAAGATACTCCAGAAAGAAATTGTTGCCTTCATATGGCAGCCGAAAGTGGTTTGAAATATGATCTTGTCCATTTATGGGTGTGTGGGTGTGTGTGTATGTGTGTGTGTGTGTGTGGGGGGGGGGTATCTACAAGCTCGCGCATGCCGTAAAAGCAATTTAAAGTTTTTACTTTCAAGTACTGCAGGATCGATTAAAAATTCTCCAAAAGAGGAGAGTCCAACCTTTCGGATTTTCTAAGAGCATCACCGAAAAGGTTCCGTTCTGAGAGATGACGTCACGCGGAGTGTTAACTTGCACAGAGGCATCGACATGAAAAGCGTATGAATATGTAGCCAGTACCTAGAGCTCATGGTGTAGTAGGTCACGATGTTAACGCTGCCGTTAAGGGCATCAAACACGAACATGACGGACACGGCCACCCACATGAAGTCGTTGTTAGTGGGTGTGTTGAGAGAATCGATAAAGGCACAGAGGGTGACAGCGAAAGCCGGGGTGAAGGTGACGATGAAGACGCACGCCACGCTCGCCACCAGACTGACCGTCTTCCTGTTCCGCCTTGCGATCGCCTCGGTTTGGGACTTGGGCGACAGAGCCGCTCGTTTGTTTGTCTTTTGTGTCAACTTTATGACCAACACGGACGTGAATAATATGATGAGCGGAAACGACACGAGGGCGTAGATGGCGTAGAGGAGCAAACAGACGCCCTCGGTGAACTTCCGGTTCCTCGTCACCACCACCCCGACCAGGGTCTTGTTGGACGACGGGAAGATATTCCAGTCCAGGTACGCTGTGGTGTATTCTGGGAGGAGTGACCCCAGCATGATGACGTAAATCGCGACGATGGTGATCTTAACCCGCCTCGTTGTGATGACGTCTTTGAATGTCAAGGGCGCCCAGATACAGGCACAGCGCTCAGCGGTCAGCATAACGGTGATCCACGCGGTGATCCTTGTGAAGCAGGTGTGGGGTAACCCCGACGTCAGCTGCTTCACTTCTGAGGCGACGCGAGACGTCGGTGGTGGAGCCGGGCAGAACGAGGCAGACGATCGGGTTGTACCATGGCAGCTTCAGCAGACAACACAGGTTAGAGACCGCGAGGCCAGCCAGACCGATATTGACGGAGGTTTTGAACCCCTGCCTGTAGAAGACCGTGATGTTGATGACCTTGGTGAGGACCCCGATGAAAGTGATGCATGTGGTCAGCTGTGTTAGGGGCTCTTTGTTGAAAAGCGGACGGTGGTTTTTTTTTTTGTTGGTAAAACGGGTGATATCCCCAGTATGGGCGCTTTCAATCACAATATCACTCACTGTCTAGTTATCGATGACCAATATCATTTTCATGCACGAAAAAGGAAGTAGTTTGATTGACCATTTTATCTTGAGTAAAATAGATTCCGCGATATATTTATAAAACAGAAATAATGTTTTAATATTGAATAATTGTATTGATATTCATTTTAACATAGATATTTTCTAAGTCGGAAAGTTTTTCACCTGTAAGTTTTGAATAACTGGGCAGAGCTCTCGACCCTGACATACAGATGACACAGACAACATTGACACACTTGAAAACAACGAGATAAAGAAATGACAACACTGTCATGAATGACAACACTAATAGAAATGACAATATTAACATTAAAAAGAAAACCATGTCAATATTTTCTACGTTAAGAAAACAGACAACACTGACGAATGTAAGCCGACCGACGCTAGTATCTACACTAAAAAGACCTACAACACAGCCACTGGCTATGTGGGGCTAGTTTCAATAACTTCTTTCAATAAACATTGATTTAACTGCTCGTCATCGTGAATGATCAAATTCAAGGTTTAACCGCGTCATGCCTCGTCACTAAGCAAATATGCTCAGCGAGTCTCAAACATGGTTTAAAAATTCTTAAGCAATTTTAGGAATATCTATAAAATAATAATTCAATTTTTAATTGTATTTTGCCTTCCTAAAATAAAGAACTTCCAGCAGTGCATAGCAATGTCATAAACTCAAGAGATTTAGATTATAAATTATAAAAATAACATAAAAAATCCCTAACCTAAAGGCTTATCAAAAGAGTTTGGATAAACACGACCTTAATATCGCCCTGAATCAATTCGTTTGTGTTACATGGGCGTTTCACAAAATTAGCTGTTAAACTTAAGTTTCAAAATTAATGAATTTGAACAAAAACTGAAGTACATTTTAATATAGAGCGTTTGTCTGCTAACATAAGGCTGCTAACATATATTTTAACTGCAAAGGTGACTGCTATAGTTTCGAGCAATTGCTTTTAGAGGAATATCCCTCGCCCCTGAAATCGAATTCCTCTTATGAATGCTATCTCTGCTAGTCCGCCACCCCCTCCCCGGCAACTGGATTTCTTTATCAGGTGTGAACAACCTCTGGACCACTGCGACTATATAAACGTGCACCAACTCAACGACCACTGCGACTATATAAACGTGCACCAACTCAACGACCGCTGCGACTATATAACCGTGCACCAACTCAACGACCACTGCGACTATATAACCGTGCACCAACTCAACGACTTATGTACGGGTAAAATTATAGAAGGTGGTGATTACATTGAGAAACACCATTAAACGGTAAGTTAAAATAATTGTATTTTGTTTGATGCGATGCGTGGGTAGTGATGCGTGGCTAGGGATGCATGGAGTGATCTTTGCTTTCTTTCTACACGCTAATCCATCAAGTTTGTGGCATCTCTGAAAATCCTACATGTGGAAGAAAATCAGCAGTCCCGAGCCTGCGCTCTTCATGGGGCTTCCCTGAAAACCCCCTAGGCCCTCTGGCCCCCTACGGGACGTAAAGACTGAGAAGCCCCCCCCCCCGGAACGGTCGCTGCTACAAGCGGCCGCCTGGGCGTCCAGGACACTAGGTCGAAAACGCCTCCCACTAAAGTGTGCCTCCCGAGGGAGGTGTGGAATTTCCTACTGTGACTCGCTATCAACATAGTATCACTCTGGCGCCACCACGGCAGAGCTTACGAGTCTCAATGTTTTAGATCGCCGCAAAGCGTGGGATCATCACTGACCTACCTAGGGTTTAACCCCCACCGGAAGGTTTCCTCAGAGCTGGCGACCAAAAGCGTTTCCTAGCGGTACCTTTTGCTATTCCGTGCTGGCGCTCCTGGCCCTAAACCGGCACCACTCAACAGCGTTGCTAGTTATTTGAGGGGGGACGAAACGGTCGCTTTGGAGTAACCCGACCCTCAACGGGTACTTGGTTTTCATCATCGGCATTGCATCTAAATGCTTTGCCTAAGATCCGTACAGCGACTGTAATCATATATGACTAGCACCTAACACCTAACACCTAACAACGGCCTTCGGCTGTCCAAGCCAGGGGTTTGTCGGTTTCAGGTCGTGTTGTACTCCACGACCCTACTCGTCTGTCCAACCACGTAGAGGTCACCCCTTCTCTACAGTTGTGGCATCTCTTGATTACTTGATCATCTCGCCAATGGTAATTGTTCTTTCTCTACATGACTATTAAGTATACTCGTATCTTTCTGACACAGATTGTTTTATTTACTACAACCTAGGTGTTTGGTGGACCTCAGATATTCTTAGTTCGGTTAATTGGTCTGTTATCTTTTGTATAATTGAATTCCGTACACATTCGAATAATCGATGACTCATGGAGACGACTAGCGTATACTGGATGAAAAGGAGGAGAGCTAGCATAATACTGTTATTGTTGTTGCTGTTACACGGGTTAGTGTACTAACTGGACACGTTAGTGTTATTGAACACCTTCGTCTTACTGGACACTGTTGTTTTACTAGATACATTGGTCTTACTAGACACATTGGTCTAACTAGACACATTGGTCTAACTAGACACATTGGTCTAACTATATAGACAAACTAGCAAAATACCCGTGCTGTGCAGCGGCGAAGTAGGATTCAGTTAACGTTTTGAACCAACATGCCAAATTTCTTAAAGACGGGGTCATAAGTGATGAAGACCTTTGGAAAGTTGGTTATCGCTATCGACGTTGAAATAATTACGTTAATCGTTTTCGGTTAGCGCAGAGGAGCCATCGACCTAATTCCGTATAAAATTGGGCCAATAAATTAAAAAAAAAAGGTTTAACACTATGAACGTTTTCGACCGTTATGACCCCTATGTGTAAAATTTCAAAATGAAACCTGCTTATTTTTTGGACATCAGTGTTTTCAATAGGATTTATTAATATTATAAATCATACATAGGGGAGTTCAAAATTTTCAAATGGAAACCTCGGTGAAGGGGGATTTGTCTAACAAGCACGTGAAGACTTTTTTCGGCTGCCAGCGCGCTGGATCTTCTATGGCTCAACGGGCAAGAGGGGACACATAACAAAGCATTGTTGAATGCTCAAAGAATGACGACACACATAGGACGCCCTGGTCGTCCACTGCACCCAACCCCATTCCCAGCCGTCTCGGCAACGTCTAGCTGCTGGTCAGGTGGTTTTTGGTCGAGAAAGTGAGGTCGACGTAATGCTTGAATCTTCCTCTCTGAAACAAATTCACAGCGCAAGTCACTCTCATTATCATCGAAATGTGATGAGAGAGGTCAACTTTGACTACAACAGAGGAGCAACAAAAACAAGTCAGTTCTAGGATCTCTCATTACCATCATCTTGTATCGTTTAACGCAGCATTTGTGTCACATACATTTGACTTGAACCAAACAAAAACTACATGTAAGAATTAATTTGTAATGTGTCTTTTGGAGATGTCTTGGCGCTTCAGTGAGAATGGTATGTGGGTCAGAAATCACGTGATACGCAACCATAGCCTATATAAGATGGGAACCATTATTTTAATTTAGGTCACGGACATTTATTAGCTCCCATGAGCTTTTTAAACTGGCTGCTAAGAGGTTAACCTCGCCGTCGCTTCAAGCATTTAATTTTACAGGTGCTAATTTTATGAGAATTTTTGTTGTTGTGAAATGCCTTATGATATTTTTATGAAATATTACTTTATCTTCAATTGGAGAGTGGTTAGCAATGAAATTATGTGTTTAATAACAGTCAAGTGAATTAATTTTTATCATATAAACATAAAAGTTGTTTTTTAATAATAACCCAAAAAATTGGACTTCATCTGTGTCATAAAAACTTACATTCAACAGTTAACTCACATTATTTTGATAGATGAGATGAACTGAATATGACAACTGGTTAAAGCAATATGTAAAATTTATTAAAATATTAATTAAAATGAAAAGAATGTTACAACTTCCCTAGAACTCACCAACAAAGTGGAAAATCCTTTAAAAACTTAGTTAAGTAAATGTTATTTTATTTATTTTTCAAAACTTAACTTGTCATCAATTTAGGAGTGTAAAAAAGCCTCACTGAGGGTTACCATATGAAGAAAGCCACAATTTACTTCCAAACACGATAAAGGGGGGGGGGGGATATTTTTAATGTAAAAAAATAATAATTCTTTATACATGTAATATATTTAACCCTATAAATATATAATTAAAAACATTATTTTATAGATTATTCCGACTTCGTTCTGTTAAGTCAACACTAATCAACCATGACCATGCGAGCAGTCGAAGTTACAAAATATGGCGGACCGGAAGTCCTACAAGTCAATAAAATCGCCATTCCTAAACCTAAACAAGGGGAGGCAAGTATATCTAAAATGAAATATAATTTATTTTAAAACTAGTGGAAGCTATTTCTTAATATGTTTAATTTATAAAGTTCACTCATTTTCGGAAATGAATAATTTGATATTTAGATTATTTCAAGGTAACGTAAATTGCTTGCATCTTTTGCTTAAACAATTCATTTATAATATACATGTCTAGGATCAGTGACGTCACTAGGGAGATGCGGTGGGGGCGGGCCGCCCCGGGTGACACCATCAGGGGGTTGACACCAGGCCGTAAAATTCAATATATTCCCGTTATTTGGCACTGGAAAACTGGGAGGAGTTCTATGGGTTAAATCGTGAGGGGGTGACAACACTAGCTACCGCCCCGGGTGACACCATGAGCTACCGCCCCGGTTGACACCAACCCTAGTGACGCCTCTGTTTAGGATATGATGCAAACTAATGTCAATGATAATTACAATCTGCTAGTAACTTTCGCTTGGTTTCTGAATACTATTCCTCAGTATTATTTAAATTCACGTGTAAGGGAAACATGGCTAAGACACTAGTAAAAAAACAAATTAGATAATTTAACTCTGATTTGAAAACTTAGGACACAATAATCTCCTGAATAGAAAGAGCGTCTGTAATAGATAAGTTTTAAAATGAGTTACTTTAGTTTACAAAATAAAAACTTACAATTTACAGTTAGATGAATGCCGAAGAAATTAATTTTCTTATCTGCCTTTAAATTTAATCTTTTATTCACTAAAATTATTTCTGGAAAATTCTTTTGTTATGTATATTATGCTCCTATGTGCAGGTCCTCATCAAAGTCCACGCAGCGGGGGTCAACCCTGTGGACACGTTAATCCGGTCAGGACATTTTGGTACACAGCGACCCGTCCCCTTCTCACCTGGCATGGACTCAGCGGGGATTGTGGAGGAGGTGGGACCTGGGGTCAAAGAGTTCAAGGTAAAGTTATTTCACTGAACTCGTCCTTGACCATGACAGTGAATTTTAAAGAGTTCACAATGCTGTCATAACATTCAGTAAGATCTTTTGAAGTCTTAAAATATTTAAAAATTCATTCAATTACTTTGATCTCTCTCTTGAATAATAAAAAAGATTAATCATCATCACATAGCTGCTTAGAATGTTCAACTTGAACATTAAAGAAACATTTATAACTATATTTTTTTTATAAGTTCAGATGTAGGGATGTGGTTGTTATTTTCAAAATGATATGGCGTTTAAATTTTTGTATTGTTCAGACTAACTTTTATTGAAATGTTGTATTGAAAAAAAAATTAAAAACCCCAACTCATCCAAGTTTTGTTTGTGCCCCACAGAAAGGTGACAGAGTCTACACCGTCAATACAGTAACCGGAAGTTATGCCGAGTTCACTATCGCAGTCCCCAAGTTTTTGGCACATTTGGACTCCAAACTGACCTTTGCCCAAGGAGCGTCCATAGGTGTGCCCTACTATACGGCCTGGAAATCCATTTACATCAGGTGAGTCACTGATCTTAACAAAACACACGGACACTGACCATAACCATATATAGAGAAACTGAAACTGAGAATACACACTGGCCACGACAATATAGGCCTACACGGGTACTCACCATGGTAATACACATAAACACTGATCTTAACGATAGACAAAGTAATAAATAATTTTTAGTTAGTGAACATATTAAAGTCTTACCAAAATTCCAGTTTTAGCGAAGAAAAGGGTCTCATTATTTATTAGCTAACTACGAAATTATCATGCTCGGACGCGATGGTCGAGGGTAGCGCGCTCGACTGGTGTACCGATGGTCACGGGTTCGAATCCACGCGTAGGCGAGGATTTGTTCCCGGGGCCTGAGGAGTTCACGAGCCACCCAGCTCCGAATGGATACCAAACTAGACAATAGTTAGGCGTCTGGGTAATGCGTGGAACCCTTAAATCCGTGGCCTGTGACCGCTGCATCACTTGCCAACAGATCATCTCTCATGGTCTGTGGACGCAATTATCTTCTGCATCGAAGGAGCGTCTGTATATCTAAGATAAAAAATGTCAGATATCACACTGAACCCTCGACACATCCACTCGAATTATATATTGTACACTTTAACAAGAAATTGGAATATTCTACCTTATACTTTCACATTAATAAAATGGCCATTAAATAGAAAGAAAAAAAAAAGCACACATAAACACAATTTTTGTATGTTTTTCTCCGGCAGAGCCAAGGCAAAGAAACAAGATACAATTTTTGTACATGGGGCAAGTGGAGCGGTGAGTACTAGAGAAGAGCTCGATCAAAGTGGAGGAGAGAGTTCACTTTTAACAAATTAGTGGATATTAGATTGATACTAGAATAATGGATAGTCTAGATAGTGCCTTCTAAAAAATAAGAAAGGAGTTTACTTTTGAGAGGATAATGGCGAGTACCTTATTTTTGCCTAAGTATTTACTTTTGTTTTCGTACTCGTTGTAGTACTTTCTTTCTGTATTCTTCTTAGGGTAAAAATTTATTTTATTGATCACAGAACAGGCCTAAAACATTCTTATTTCAATTTTAGACTTTATTTGTGAATATTTTACGACTAATTGACTAATCAATGTCTTGATCATTCAATAAATTAATTATGGAGAAGTAGACATTTATTTGATTAGAAAGATAAGTTAGAACAATTTTAAATAAGAAAAAAATTATTTTATCCACTTTCAAACTCCGTTAAGTTTGATAAAATGGGAAACAAAGTTTATATGAAATATTTCTAAAAGGTTGGCATAGCTGCTGTGCAGATAGCCAAAGCAAATGGCCACCGTGTGATTGGGACGGCGGGAACCAAGGAGGGTGTGGAGTTGGTCAAGAGGCTCGGAGCTGATCTGGTGTTTAACCACAGGGAACCTGGATACATGGATGAAATACAGGTCAGTTGATTTGGTCTTAAGTAACTGGATAGCTGGATATATGGATGAAATACAGGTCAGTTGGTTTGATCTTAAGTAACTGGATAGCTGGATATATGGATGAAATACAGGTCAGTTGATTTGGTCTTAAGTAACTGGATAGCTGGATACATCGATGAAATACAGGTCAGGTGATTTTGACTTAACTAACTGGATAGCTGGATACATGGTCGGTTTATTTAGCCCAAAACAAGTAGATGGCTGGTTATTATGGATAAAATAGGGGGTTTGTCTGGGTCCTTACCCGCTTCATTGTTGGATAATTGTACATAAAAGCAATGTAGGCGAGATAACGAGGTGCTTATTTTTCTACTGGCAGTCGTTCCTTTATTATGTGTTGTGAACATCGAACAGTTGAGGGAGAAATAAAGAGGGGGGGTGGGGTTAAGATTGAATAAAAGGTTTGATTTTGAGACAGTGTTTAAGACATTAGGGAATATTTGCAAACTCTTCAATAAGCTGCAGTAAGCTAATGTTATGTATCAAAGTGTTTGGATTTTATTGTTTTTTACTTTGCAAAAATTGTTTCATCAGACACGGGGACGTCTTCACAAGGCAAACTAAAATAGCATCTCTTACATAAACAAAAAACATGGAGTATTCTGGGGGAATCATAAGTGGCCCCAGGCCACCAGTGTAAACGTCTTTTTACTAAAACTTAATCCTTAAGGTTTTTCAAAGTCACTCAGGTTTTATACATGTTGAGAATTACAACATTACATTGAAATTATATGTATGGAGAAGTATGTTTATTGCATTGACTTTAAGTGTATACATTACCTCAAATGCAGAAAGCCCAGAAAAATACTGGTGTTGACGTCATCTTGGAAATGGTTGCTAATGTGAACTTGGATAAAGACCTTGACCTTCTGGCAAAACGAGGCCGTGTTGTGGTAAGCGAAATGGAAAGTTAAATCTAGCAATATCTTGGGTCAGATGATGTTGACTTTTTTTTTTTCTTTAAAAAGTAAACACAATTAGCCATTGCTTGTTAAAATGTCCATTGCTAATAAAAATTATGTTTTGTGAGATATGGGAACATTCTCTTATAACTTCACTTTACTTTTGTTTATATAATGGCATTTAGGGATTAAAATAACACATACATGTTTAGTAATGAACATTATTTAAATACATGTAGCTTTAAAAAAATGTCTGATTCCAATTTTAAAAGGACACGAACAATCGCATGGAAGGAATACTTCGTTATTCTGTAGTTATCAAATCTGTAAACCAGTTTCCGAAAAGAAGTATTCCACTAAAATTTGGGTGCGGGTCGCTCTGTTTTAGAAACGAATGTCGTAATGGATCTAAATGAGGCTAACATTGCCTATAAAAAGACACGATATCAATCACAATGGGTCACGGCGTGATATTCGTTTGAACATGACTTTAATTTATTGGATCCCGACATGACATTAGTGAATCATGGCATGGATAATTGGATCACAACATGACATTAGTGAATCATGGCATGGACAATTTGGATTGTAACAAGGATTTAAAAGAAAATGACTATTGCTCAGGCCGGGATAAGCCATTGGGCAAACTAGAGCTTCTACTTAAGCTACAAAGCGTCAAAGAGGCTCTAAAAACTTTGAGTAAGATGTTATGTGAAAGTATCGAGGGCAAGGTGCACATTGTACAAACTCTTTTGTGTAATAAAATAAATCGTTAAATTTTTACTTCTTCATTTTTGTCTGGCGTGAAATATAAAATACCTTAGCTGAGTTCATTATTATTATTATACACAAGTTAGTATTTAAATTAAAGAGATGAACATCATTTTCAAATTTTTAAACGGTGTTATTTTTTAATACTTTGCAACATATCAAAGAAGACATAGTAGGGAGAGCTCATATATTATGTTAGTTGCTTTAAAGTCAACTAGATGCCCGCGGCGTAGCATACGCCGCAGATTTGTTCATAGATAGTGCACAGAAAGTGTGTGTGTGTGGGGGGTGTGAAGAGACACAAACTACATCACGATGAAATCAGAACGACGAAAATGAAGCTCAGATGCGGGGCTAACTGCGACGCATTGATGATCTGGAAACATGTGCACTGTGGTTAGCCACTTGCCACCCTCACCCTAGCTTGCCAACCATAAACTAATTGGCATAACCTGACCAAGGTCATTCGTCAAGTTTATTTCCACTCGTCTTGTGCTTGTTATGGTGTTGCGTAGTCATGACCGAAAAGAAAGTGGGAAATGAACGGGCACAAACAAAAACATTTTTAAAAATTAAAAAAAAATATTTCTTGGCTGGGGATTGAACCTGCGACCTCCGCGTCTTAGCCGAATGTAATAACCACTACACTACGAAATACATATAATTTTGTTGTTCTGAAAGAACATAGTAATTGACTTCAATTCAACGAATTGTACATCTCGATGACCCCCTTCCCCGATGTGCCCTACCTTTTCTTGCAATCTGATTGGTAGGTGTGGTTAGACAGCTTGCTACTTGCTTGGTGTCCGGCATGGTTGGACCATGATGAGTATAATATATATAGATATACCAGCAGTCAGAGCGAAAACCGGGGCCGCAATGTTCACTTGCCCATGGAACATAAACATGTATTACTACAGACCTTACAGACTTGCTCCTTATTTCATAATGATTATACTATCAACAGGTCATCGGGTGTCGTGGAGAGGCCAAGATAGACCCCAGGAAAACAATGTTTAAAGAGACCAGTGTGTTGGGAGTCAGTCTCCTGACGGTGGACGATGTAAGTTTAATTTTATCTTTCACAGACTTGCCTGGTAGGTTGGTGTAATGATGTATATACATAATAATAACACGTAACACGTAATCTCCAACGTGTGGTCCAGAGATTTTTATTGGTATGTGACATCCCTCTAGGATTAGTACATCAGTCTAGAAATATCCGGCGACATTTCTAAAACAATCATTGATTTGTTAAGTCGAAGGATTAACTTAATGTTAGACCCCGGCTATAATTTTTAAATGGCGGCTATAATTTTTAAATGGCCATTTGCGATTGAGATATTATTTAATTATTTTTCTCAAGTTAGAGGGAAGATCTTGAATGAAGCTCTAAATGTTACAAACATTCATTTCTATACTGGCTTTGACAGGTCAACGGATCTAATTGCTGGACTTCTGCGCTATTCGGAATTCTCCCACCGATTATTTAAGCTTTCGAAATTAAATAAATCTTTATTTAAAAAGAAAAAAAATTTACTTAAAAAAAATTCTTTAAAATATGTTTGTAAAGGCGCAATGTTCTGAAAATGTTGGTAGAAAATAAGTACTTAGAACACCCAGTGCTCAAAATAGGACTTCAATAACTACTTTAATGAACAAGTTGTCCGCACTGTCCATTATTCGTGTGACTAAATTAAGAATGACGTACAAATAACATGGAATTGATTTCTACAGGACGAATGGAAGGAACTCAAGGACGGGATAGAGAAGCTGCTAAAGAAAGGTCAGATTCAGCCAGTCGTGTCCAAAGAATACAAGTTAGACGAGGCGGCCAAGGCACAGACGGATATCATCGAAAATACTGGCACCTTAGGGAAATTAATCATTGACACAACCAAATAGAGAAATTTGTATTAGTAATAAGTAAATAAGACAGTGAAAGGTACAAACATTAGGTAGACAGAATAAGTACAAGTCCGATTATTTGAATGCTAGTTCATGGCCATATCGTGAACAAAGTGATGTCATTAAAAGTAAAAGGCATCATAAAGTGAAGAAATATTTTTATATACCGTTTTTGATTTTTAAAACATAATCATATCATGATCATTAATTTATTAAAAGTCATTTTTCTAAATTCTTGATGTTTTGTAGTTTAAGATGCGTTGTTTCATACTTTGTGGTTAGTGATGAGATGTTTGACGTGTGCTTGTTTATAATGAGATGTTTGATGTTTTGTGGGTAATGATGATACAGAATGGGACTGCATAAAGCTTTTTAATAAAAAAAAACAAAACAAATTACACAAACTATTTGTGTAAGAAGACAATAAATTTAAGCTTTATTTATGAACTAATACTAATATCAGTAGACGTTTCGGCTAATGCCTTCGTTAGTACAATAACATAAATCATTACTTACATAAATCTTAAAACATATTATGTGATAAAAATGAAAAGAAAGCAAAAACAAAAACAAACAAGGACACAGAATATAGGAAAAAATAGGAAGTTGATGTATGTAAAGCAACAGTGAAAACCACAACGGGAAAACGATTTTGCAGTCAGGTAAAATTGTGGATTTGATTAATTCCATATGAAACCAACGTACCAAATCATTTTATGAGTCTATTTTCCATGTGGACTCTATCATGGGTATTGGTTGCATATAGAATACCAGTAACTGTAATATCCAAAATGCCGTCATGGTCAACACTGTTAAAATGTTTAGACACAGGACACGAGCCTGTTTATTTATATTGTACAGGTGTTCTCTAAACCGATCTCCAAAAAGACGACCTGTCTCACCCACGTAAATTTTATTACGTGGGTGAGACAGGACTAATTGCGATATATCATAGGGTTTGGTTCATAACATGTAATATTAATGCACATAATCGATGTAGAAATATTATCGCATAGCTCACAATCAAACAGTACTTTGAAGTAGTTCCGTCAATATTATCTCAGTGCTGACAATCAACCAGTACTTTGAATGAAGTAGCTCCGTCAATATTATCTCAGTGTTGACAATCAACCAGTACTTTGACTGAAGTATTTCCGTCCCTGACTAAATCAAACGCCTTGCTGATGTCGTTCAGTGGAATTGTGTGGGTCACTACAGCCGTGACGTCAACTTGGCCACTGGCAGCCAGCCTGATACATTCGGGCAAACTAAAATAGAAATGAGTCAGACTAAAAATATGCTTTAAGATAGAATTTTCCCGCTTAAAATCTATAGTTTAAACAAATATAGTAGAAAGAAGAGACATATCGACGCCTCTCGGAGTCAATCGATATTGTCATGTCAATATTTACTAGTGGCTTACAGAGGGAGGGACGTAACCGAATACCATTTCAAGGGAGATAAGATAAATAAAAAATATCTTCAACCTTCGTCTAATTAGTGAATGTCATTCGCTTGTAATAAAACACTTTTAAATCTGAGAATGTGTTTGCTATGTCACACGAATGCTTGAGTATTTACAACAGTTACTTTCAGTTTGTAACAAGTAGTTCTATTGTGAGCCCATAGTAGTCCCATTTTCACCTAATAGTCCAATTTTCCCCAATTAGTAGACACATGAAAACTGAAGTTTACATTGCACATACACAGTTACGCAGATGAATCCTTAACAGTTTACCTGATATTAACCCAGGCATTTCTTAATCAATGGGTAAATCTAATTCAAATCTAAAAAAACGACAAAATGCAATGTATCCACATCATCTCTAGTCAACTCTTAACAATTTAACGAGTAACAAAGCCCTTCCGCCGTCGTATTCAATTTGTCAATGCGATAAAAAAATTTCGGAATGGCCGTGGGAGTCTTTTGGACTTTGAGGAACCAATCACTATCGATGACCGCACAGAAATTAGCCATTTATTATATAGGATATATATGGTTACTCGTCACCATGAAGGAAAACTTCATTTGATTTTCCATTGTATTATTTAAACGTGTGGAATGAAGATATTGGCTCTCTAAAGATTTATATTTTCTCTGAAAATACAAGGCCAAATTTTTGTGGCGTAAAAAAAAAACTTTAAAAGAAAAAACTCACTCGTTACAGTTACACAGGGATCCGACAATGTTGATTTCTCGCAGTGCCGCCATTCCCAGGTGAGTTGTTAGAACCATTTCACCAATCCCAATCATCAGGACAGTCCCACCTGAAAGTTAATGGTCAAAATAGTTAACGTCGACGTCCACTGGCTGGTCAGTTAAAGTGGCATTGGTAAGAGTGGTGTGAAAAGAACCAGACAATCACGTTTATTTGGATTTCATCGACTTATTATTGCTGTATAAAATGTGTGTTGACATCGATATAATCTAGGACAGGCTTTATAGTCAAGAGATGTTGTGACTCTTAGAGTTTAAGATCTGAGGTCTACAAAACCCAGAACATTTGATGATTCTTTCGGCGTCACAGTGTTTAAGGACCAATGAAATAAAGAAAACCCAAAAATGAATCAGCTGACAGTTTTAAACACGCATTAAGAACATTTTAAAAAACTGTTGGTAATACTAGAAACTTTTTTTGGTTACAAAATGTTTAACAGCTTGCTCCATTTGGTTTTAAACGCATCAGTCTAGAATATTTTCGTATAAATAAAGTACATCACGCTATTTTTGACAATTTTTTACTTCCCTCTCCAACCTGTGACAAATCTCGGATACCCCCCCCCCACCCCCACTCCACCATAAAGTACGTCACACTTTCGAAATTTTTTAAATTTATTAACAAAATAATTAAAATTTAATATAAAACATCGTGACGTCACACATGTCCAGACATCCCCCTCCCCCTGTCACACTTTCTTACTCCCTCCTCCCCCCTTCTGGAGCGTGACGTAGTTTATATACGGCCCATCCGAATCAGAGAGACAGAGCCATCTCAGGGCTGTATGAAAGGTCGACTGATATAAATGAGAACAGTGTTCTACGGATAAATTAACGATGATTGATTGGATGTTTCCCAATGAAATTGGCAACAGAAAGAACTGATTTCAGAACACACACATGCAAATATCTGAGTCTTTAGGCTCGCTGATCTAAGATGAAGTTGTTTTTTTAACAGAGTTTCTGGAATTTACAATGATTCCTGATCCGCCCTAACTTTTCTTTCATGACTCTATTGATGTTGTTTTTTTCTACAGTAACACCTCAAAGCTCTTTTGACTGAAGGATAATGTCTTCCAAAATGTTTTTCATTTCGATAAAAACGTCTATAACAGTTGTTGCTAAGTGGTTGCTGCCTTCTTTCACTTGTCTGAAAGTCAGAAATGACATCAAGAATGAATTGTAAACAAAAATTGTGACGTATACATGAGATTTATAAGTCATACAGCGCCGCCACAGAATATCACAACTTCTTCGGGTTCTCGTTATGTAACGTTATATTTTCTTCTTGTACCACTTAATCTCCCCACAAATGATCCTTCTGAAGACTGATATTTTCGAACATATTCATTTCCTTTGACCCCAAGTCATTTGCTGCTTCATGCACAAATTATTTGGTGAAGTTTATGTCAGTAAATGGTTTTCCTTCTTCTGCAATCTCATGCAATATTTGCGACTTAATCACTTATTATACCAATATTTGCATTCTAATTGTATCACACAATTCCCGTTCTTTTTGTTTTATCAAGAAAATGTAATTACATTTAATGAAACGGATAAAATGACATTGCGTGCTGAATCCAGCCCAAAAGGTGTATGTTCGCGACCCGCAGTTATAACTCATGCTTTCCATTTATGAAATGACCCTAAATGCAAAAGTATTTTTATTTAAATTTGCAAGTGAAGCGTGTTTCTACCAACCTGGGCGACAGGTGAAGATGGCCGTGTCAACGGTACCTGGAGCACCGCTACATTCAATGCAAAGATCTGCTTCAGAACCCAGCAGTTCTTGGAGAGCAGATGCTGAAACGTTACAGTTGACAGACATGACACATTATTAGTGGGGGGGGGGGGATGGTTCAAACTGAAGTTAGAATCTAGAAAAATAATCAGGGATCATTCAGTCTTTAAAAATGACAGGGTGGTCTGGATATAACTCATGGAAAATTTCTTTAAAAAATAAAAGTAGTTTACTTTTCCGACTTTTATAAAGGATGGTGTAATAGCATAGCTGCATTCCAACACATGAGTTCAAGATCTGGGTATTAAATGACTTTAAACTTGACTGCACATAAAATGTTCCTGTAACATTGACATCACTGAAGATTTACCTGTAACTTTGGCATCAATAATTATTTACCTATAACTTTGGCAGCACTGTAGATTTACCTGTAACTTTGATTTCATTGATGAAGGCTTATTTGTAACTTTGGCATCATTGTAAAAATAACATGTAACTTTGGTATCATAGTTGAAGACTTACCTGTAACTTTGGTATCATAGTTGAAGACTTACCTGTAACCTGAGGATCATTGGATTCAACTTTAAAAACGCCGTCTGCTCCAAGTTTCTTGGCCAGTAAAAGTCGTTCTGGCTTGATATCAGCTATCACAACTTTACCTGCCCCTAAAGCCTTGGCTGTTTGCATGGTTAGCAGACCAATGGTGCCTGGGATGTACCATTATAGCCATCATAAAATTGATGCATGAAATGACAGTGTTAACGTTTAGATAATACTGTTTTTTAAGAAAATAACGTAGCTAAAGCTAAATTATTAAGATGTAGTTATGATAATTCAGAAAAACCTTGTGTTAATAATATTCCATAAATGTTATTTTAACAGCAAATATAAACAAAAAATGTAAGCAAAAGAAGTTGTTAAATGTATTAATTTTTATTAGCTATCTGATGATTTTTCGATCACATTAAATATAAGTAAATAAAATCAAAACGATCATCTTTAAGCGCAAATAACAAACACGTTAAAGAGATTTTTTAAAAAGTTGTACATGCCTGCTCCCAATATAGCTACTAGATCACGTGGTTTGACGTCAGCTCGTTTGAGGGCTCTGAGTCCTATAGACATGGGCTCCATGCAGGCTCCTGCTTCCAGACTCATTTCATCCGGCAGTCTGTGGGTGGTCAGAACATTCCAGATATTTACTGAGTGGAGAGGAAAGGGAAAACAAAGGAAAAGTTACTTTAAAAAAAACAATAACATCAGCACCATATTGTTTGATAGAACTGACTTAAAAACATGTATTTCTAAAGGGTCTGCGCTCTTCTACGCATTCCTTCTGAAAGAACCCAGAGTTGATGGACACAAAGAAATCTCTTGGCCTGCGCTCTTTCGTGGGAACTGGACCCAAGTTATTGAATGGATTTCCAAAATTACTGAAGGAATATGATAACGCAGAAACATAACAGAAACAATGCAGAACATCTTGTTAAAATTTTAAGCTAAGTTGTTCATATCAAAGCTTAAGTAGAATGCTGTACTAGAATGGATATTTGCGTCATAAAAAAACCCTTCTTTATCAATTAGCGGCTGTAGCTTCCTCTAGATCTAAGAGGAACATTGCAGGAGAAGACCTTAACCATGAAGACATTAACACTTCAAATATTGTTAGACGAGTAAACTGTACGTATGTGGGCTAAACCTGAGCTCATGATTCCACAGTTTAGTTAAACATTCACTTTATATTAAGGAATAGAACTCTTTAGGGTTTTATCGTGCCACTGAAGCAAAACGACAGAAAACACACAAAACAAAACCCAACACGTAAAGACAATTTTAATTACCCTAAGCTCCTTACACCTCAAAAAATGATAATAAAAAAATGAATAAATTTTTACATGGCAGCAAGCTGACTCAGTCAGGAGAAATCCTGAAAATTGCTCCCTTCATTAAATAAAAATGTACAATCTTGTTGTTGTAAAATACGATATTTTTGCCACTCTTTGTCTACTACAGAAGATCAGCTGGTTTGCGATTATCAGATTTTCTGGATTTAATTTAGGATTCGAGAGATATGGGTCAGTTAATTCTCACTTTGTCTGGACGTTGTTTTCATACCGACCCCAACTACTATCAGTGTGAGTACGTTGTTGGCGGTTTCTATAACTGCGTACTTGGTGGACTCTATATAACCTCCTGGATCTTATTTATTGATGGTTTATTGAAGCAGACATTAGCCCAACACACCAGTCAGATTCTTACTTGTGACAATTTGCAGCAGGTGAGACCGTGTAGTTACATAAGCCACCGTCCGTGCCTGGTAGACCAGCAATAATTAATTTTTCACAGATGTTCGTCCTTCCCATCAGACAAAGTCTGCATTCATGGCACGGCCTGTTGGGGTCCATAGCTACTCGGTCACCGACCTGATGGATGAAAGCACCGGATATGGCAGTATAAAAGCACCGGATATTGCAGTTGTCTCAAAAGAAAACTAATGACATATTTAGAGTTAAATCAATTTTTATCATCGGTAAGAGCTCTCTGAGATCATGAATCTCCAAATATTTTTCTATCCAACCGATATCTTTTTATTTTTGCAGGAAATCATGTATATTAAATCATATTAAATCTAAAATCTGCTAAATGTAAGTTGTAAGATTGAAACGGTAACTGACGCCATCTGAAAGATTAGAATTATTTTTAAAAATCATCTGATTTTTAAAATGCTTTTAACAAACTCTTATTTTAAGTTAAAATTATAGCAAAACTTCTTATACAATACATTTTAAAACACAAAACAGACCGGTGGCCTAAAAAATTCTTACAGCTTATTTGAGAATCCTTTGCGGTGCTTTTCAGATTAGGGCAAAGGGGCTGAAAAATATAAGTAGTGAGGCTCGAGCGGATGGGGAGGAGGAATATGCTTTTAGGCAGCACTATGACATTAAGAGAATGCATGAGTAGTAAAATAACCCACCTGTAGATTGACAACACCAGATCCTAGTTTACTGATGACCCCACTCAACTCATGTCCGAGAATCAACGGCTTTGTTACTACAAATTGGCAAACGTGACCTTCGTCCAAAAAATGTATGTCCGAACCACATATTCCAACATACGCCACGCGAACCTGGACCTCGTTAGGACCTGGCTCCGGTATGGGGACAGTTTCCTGGAGAGAATTGGAAAAAAGTTTCAAGATCATAAGATTTTTCTCATTAGGATATTGTAGATTTACCTGGGTGAAATATTTGAGACAAGTGTTCATGGGGAGATCGTAGAGGTACCTAGGTGAAATATTTGAGACAAGTTCTCATGCGGAGACCGTAGAGGTACAGTGTTTAACGATAAGACCAGGACTGGATGCGACAATTTTAGTGTGTATCAATGCGGAATGGAGTAAAGATAGAACGAGTAGATTATGGGGACCTGGAACTCTTACTAAAAGACATAATGTTTTGATGGCCAGTATCGGGTAGGAGGGATAGAATTTTACCAACAATTTAAAAATAATTTTTGTTGAGGGTTGTTTTTTTTTTTTTTTGGGGGGGG
>MUZC01003009.1:598036-608589 GCA_002072015.1 Radix auricularia
AGAGAGAGAGAGAGAGAGAGAGAGAGAGAGAGAGAGAGAGAGAGAGAGACAGAGAGAGAGAGAGAGAGAGAGAGAGAGTGATAAAGTTGTGGTTAGAGTGTCATGACATTTTTATCCTACCAAGCGTAGATCCTTCCTCTTACATAGACGAGCAGACATGTTCGTATCCATGGTAACTGTACACCTAAAACAAGATGGCATCTGAGCTAAACCAGTTGATTTATGAGTAATCTAATTTACGCTCTATTCTTGAAAGGGTGGCAACATGCAAGGAGGTTTAAAACAAGAACTTAATTATTTGAAACTATAACAAAACGCTTGCGCGTAACTTACACTCATGGGCGATGGATAATAAAAATTAATGTTGAATATTATAATACTCCCTATTAACATTTTTCCCCATGTATCATTTCATCAAAAGTCATTGCAAAGATAGTCTTGAAATAATTGTTTAGCTATCTGAACGACAAAGTTCTATATGTCCAATCAGTCAGCGCTTCTCACAGCACAAGGGCGTCTCTCTTTAGACTAACTAATCACCTCCAGTGCACATTGGATAGTGGTAAGATCTCTAAACCGATCGTCTTAAATCCAATTGCAGCAGTTGCTAACGTTGCCATCATTTCTTTTTCTTTAAAAGCCATTCAATATTGTTTAGGATCTTATGTTTCATTTCTAACTCACATCTGTCGTTCTGTGAACACCGCCATTTCTCTAATCATCTCTATCCCTTCTTTCTAGTTCATCAAAACAATTCACCGAAAGAAAAGAAAAGTTCAAAATTCACCGGTCAGGGTAGATCACTCCGCAATCTTACTTACCTCTTAGCCTCCCTGCACGCAGTGGCGTCGCTAGGGGGGGTGTGGAGGGGGCGGGCCTCCCCGGGTGACACCATCAGGGGTGTGACACCAGACCGTAAAATTCTATATATTCCCGTTATTAGGCACTGGAAAACTCGGAGGATTTCTATGGGTTAAATCATGAGGGGGTGACACCATGAGCTACCGCCCCGGGTGACACCAACCCTAGTTACGCCTCTGCCTGCACAAGCAAGTTCTCTTCCAAATCTTTTTTCGACTCATTGCCTTCCCATCGTATTGAACTTCTCTCTTTCTACCCACACACCCCCCAACCTACCTCCTTTTAGTTATGCACATGTGTAGACACTTGTATCCTTCCAGTTCCAAATTCATGCACTAAGACATTCATTGAATGTTTATTCTCTTTTTTTTTAATTGTTGCGGTAAACCACGATATAAGCGATATATGTCTTTCTTTTAATCAGTATAATATTGAAAACTACGCTCAAATAATATTTTTTCCATCTTTGCTTTCCCATGTTCCCATGTGACAAACGTAGCTTCTGAGTACCATCGATGTTTGTTTCGTTAAATTATCATATAAATATTTTATATTGAAGTATACGTTTGAATAAATGTGTATGTGTGTGTGTATGTGTTTGTGTGTGTGTGTGTGTGTGTGTGTGTGTGTGTGTGTGTGTGTGTGTGTGTGTGTGTGTGTGGTTGTGTATGTGTATGCATGCTTGTTTCTGCGTGTGTGTATTACTGTTTTTTTTTTTTAATTTAAAACGAGGCGAGCCCAACTTCTAACTTGGGTATCGCGCTATCTATAGAATCGATACGTTTTTAAATAATACGTTCTACTTCAACGTTTGGGGAGTGTTTATTGTGTGTTTCCTTGGTCTTGCTGGTAATTCATCTGAACCAGCAGCTAAGTTTGTTTTAAAGTTTATTTGGAGTTTATTTAAACATTTTCATCTTAAGTTATTTTACCTATTTCTTCTATTTAAACGTGTTTATTGATGGATTCTTAGGCTAAAAAGGTTGTTATTAAGAAATATGTGGTAAGGATATTAGCGTTGGTCTCATTATAATGATTATAGTTTCTATGTTTGGGTCTGTCGATGAGGCTATTCCTGTAGGTTACAAATTTTTATAGTTAATATAGGACCATACGTTTTTAGTGTTGTCTTTAGAAATTACATTGTTTACATATTCATTTTTTCCCGGAGATTTCTGCTGGGGTTGCGGGTTAAATTTTTAAATTTCTCTTTTTGCATTCTTCTTACGTTATTAGCTATACATTTTAAAAAAGGAACTTTATTTGTTTACTTAGTTTCTTTAAATTAGTATCAAACCAGCATCTGTTAATATTATTTGATGTTGGTTTTCTTGGCATTACTTACATTTCTTTTTATTGCTTTCTTAATTTCCTCTACGGGACTATTAGCAAATACAACACAAATAACCCAGAAGTTGACAAAAATGTTGTATTTACTTATACAATTTTATTGCAAGTTTGCGGTGTGATTTCTTCTGTTATAATGGCAGATTTTCCTGCTAGTTATACACCGCCACGTTAATCAGATCAGTCTTTTCAGAAAATGTTGAAGTTGCTTTTAAATATTTCAGAGTTATAAAAGAATTGATTATCCTTGCTTAAGAAACTTAAATTAGGTGTAGTTATTCGTGATTTTTTAGTAACACTAAATCTGTAAATTTTATTTAGAATTCTTTGGAAATAAATATTTAATGTTTTATGAATATTTTTATTGTTACTATTATTAGATTTTTAAAATAAAAAAGTCAATTTTATGGTGAGTTTTTATTGGTGTCATTCTTTTACTTGTTTCCATTGGTGTGGATCTAGCTAGTGGTTTATTGATGTTTTATGTACCTATTATCAGGATTTATTATAACACTGTAACAGTTAGTGGTATTCAGGTCATAGTCATAGGACGCAATAATCTTCTGTATAGAAGGGACGTCTGTAACAGATTCGATAATTACACAAACCTGAACTGAATTGAAATGTAATCCACAGTTTGCACAAACTAAATTACTCTTTATTTTCTAGTGCTTTGTAGATTGGTGTGTTCATGGGACGTGGTGGTCGAGAGGTAGCGCTCTGGACTGTCATACTGATGGTCACGAGTTCGAATCCACACGAAAGTGAGGATTTGTTCTCGGGGCCTGAGGAGTCCCCGAGTCACCCAGCTCCGAATGGGTACCTAACTAGACAATAGTTAGGCGGCTGGGGTAATGCGTGGAACCCCTATAGCCGTGGCCTGTGACCGCTGCATCACTTGCCAAGAGATCATCTCTCATGGTCTGTGGACGCAATTATCTTCTGCATAGAAGGAGCGTCTGTATATCTAAGATAAGACAAGCAAGTTGTGTGTAACCATTTATCACATGTGTCGCACTGAATGTCTCGTTGTTTGTGCGTGCACGGATTGCTGGAAGTTACATGTAAAAAAAGACATCAACTCAATCATTCAGTATATATTGTCGACAAAGCAGATATATTTACAGATTTCTACTAGATAGATTCATACCTTGATTATTGAATCCCCTTTAGGAAAATTAATGTAACCTGAATGACTTTAACTTCGTTTACCGGCACGCACTGTGCATACTACAACTGCTTCTGTTTTAGACCTTTGACCTGACCCGCCTTTTAGCACTCTTGTAGGATTAGACCCAGGCAACGGAGAGGTTTGACCCCATTACCAGGCAGCAGTCTGTTGCACATATGGAGACATATGATCCACCAAACTCTTCACAAAGACAATATACATTTGTTTTAAAATTGTGTAATCTAATTTTCAAACCCCAGACTTAGAATAATTTATTATTTAAAGATATACATATTATGCAGGAACAATTCTCTTACTGTTTTCCTTTTACATACCATAGTGTACCAAAGTGTGTGGTTAAAAATGTTTTGAAAAATTCATTTCTAATTTTTTCTAGTGGTTTTTGGAAAATGTTTTTAATCAATGCTTACTATTCCTACCCCGGTACTATCATAGCTTTACATAAAATAGTTTATGGCAGGATCGTTATCTGTAGTGAAATTGAAAGAAAAAAATATAGATATATTTCAGTTTATTAAAAAATATTTGCTTGAGGTCGATCCCTGGCATTGAATTTTATTGCGGGTCGATAATTCATCAGCGCATACTAACGTTTAGCTAGACCATGGTAAAATGCTTAAAAATATGCAAAGTTAGTTTTTAAAAAAGATTAATTTACAAATTAAAATTAGACTAATTAAAACAAGAAATTTATTCTTATCAATTGATTCTTCCATTTCATCTTATATTCAAGTCCATGAAACTTTCTAATCTAGTATTATACCTATAAGTACTTTGCATATTTAATTTTGATTAGCTGTTTTGCATAAATGAAACTCATTTTTATTTCTTTCAACCTTTATTTTTAGAGCATCTCCGCTTAGTTACACCAACGCTTACATATTTAATTACTATACTTTCAGTAATAACTTATAATGCTATTAAAAATAGTAATAATAGATCTTTTTAAAGTTACTTTAACTTTTGAACTTAGATTTTTAAAACTAGAGCGAGGTTTGTAACACACAGTATCCTTTATATGTCATCTTTTAACCAACTGCGCAAAAAGACAAGTGTGTTGACAATATTTTGTTCACGCGACAAGCGGGTCTTTTTTGACAATAAAACCAGCTGAGCTGAACAATCATTTAAATGGAACTGAGGTAGCTGGTATGCACAAAACGGTCTTGGTAAAGAATGACATTTTTGGATATCGGTGCTCATTACGTTTTCACCATTGTAGGAATTTTCATCTCCATTTTTTGACCCAGTAATTCATCAGAAGAGCTGCCGTTATTTTCTGTCTCTAAGTAAGACTCCATTACTGCCATTAGCTTCATTGGTTGCTCGTTTGGTTTGATAAGTAGACGAAGTGTTAGAACCATAGTAGGCAAACTTTATCAACATGTTGAACATTCCTGTCAGTTCATTGTTTAAAAACCAACACGTTCGTGTAATCGTCAGGAAATTTGTTATTATTTATCTGCCGCTATTTTATATTTTACTTTTTGACTTCAATAATTTGTAAGTTTTGCGACGATTAAAAATAAATTAATCGTTAAAATGCTTTAACAATTATTAGAGAAATTAATCGCTAATTTTCGCAGCCCAAATATATATATATATATATATATAGGTTACTAAACATATTACACTTTATATAAAGCGATAGAAACATTTTTGAACTTGGCCAAAGTTAACACTTGTTCTCTATGACCCTAAACGTGTGGAGTAGGATATGATTTGGAGTTCGTCTATTATGTTTACTTAAAATAACTTGTTCTTGAATTAGCCAACTTGATATAATGAACGCATGTTGTTATGATGATGTGCAATGGATCAATTATTGTTTTTAACAAAATCCGTTTAATTGAATGTTGAACTGACTAAAGAACTTTTTGGATTAAGCATGCAAAAAAAAAAAAAAAATTACCCACAAAACTTTGATAAAAATATTCGAACTAATGAAAATGAATTTTAAAAAAAACGAAAGAAAATAAAGTCATCATTCTTTTATTAGCTTAATGCTAACGATGAGAATGAGAGGTAATACATAAATGATGAGATATAATATATACATGATGAGGGGTAATACATACATGATGATTGTGCACTATGTACAACGTGCAGAAACCCTTATCGACAGCGATAAAAGATTAAGTTTATCAGTTCACTAGTCAGGTCTCGTGTTGTCAGACAAGAAAGATCGAGAGGTCAGAGATTAACATAATCTCTAACACATCTTTCAACACACAGACTTTAATCCAAACATGTTATTGATGAATGTTTTGTTTGATGTCCATGGAGAGAGTGTTTTGATTGATGTCCTTAAAGAGAATGTTTTGATTATGTAATTTAAGCAATACTTTGATAAAGTAATTTAATTATTATTTTGAAGATGTTGAGAGAGAGTTATATTTTCACCCCATAAAAGGAAGATTTTCATTAATTGATTTAGGAAGATCAAATCGACAATTTATTCATTCATCAAACATTTCTGTACTGACGTTTAATGTTATATATCTTAGAAAATATTTTGACATAAATCACATAGTATGTTATAAGTTGATGCCAAAAACAATATTTTAATAATCCGGAAGAGAAAAGATACCTAGTATAAATGAATAAATCGAGATGATGTGACATAAAGTTAAGATAGATTGAAGACTATTTGTTGTTTTTTAGTGTTTTGTTTTATTGGGTACTGACAGTTTGTGTTGCTATAGCAGTGCAATCTTGACGCTAGTCTAAAATGATCTTGTCATCTATATAAATAATTTGCCGGAAACTAGACAATGCAAGACGTAAGTGTGCACACCAGACCCGCGCTGCACTATGGACACCGCAGTGAGACGCACAATATGGTGGCAATGAAAGCACTAAGCACGTGCCTGATAAGAGAGTTCCATTCGGTTATTATTATTGATACGTTTATCAAGGACAGAATTTATTATTGTTAGCATGAGCTGGTATCTCGTTATTCGAATTTATAAATGATGGTTAACCTTTGAGAGTATAAGATTCTGTGAGGCTTCCACGAGGGCAACGCTCGTATCTAATCGTAAACATTTCGCTGATGACCGATGTCACGTTTATCGGTAGTTTTTGTTGACAATGCAGTTAGCCTATGTCCGGTTTCTCAGGCCGTCCTGATTATCACCGAATGTCCTATTTTCTCAGCAGTGCCTACGACGAATGGCTTCATTGTAACGAGATGTGTCATAAAACATCGTGTCTGGACTGGGAACAAACAATCATGGTAGATCTTATACACTTATAGATTAAAACTTTTTTCTCATTCGGATTCTGTATACTAAAATCTTACACGCACATGTATATTAAGAATAAATATCAAGTTTCATATAATGTTTTGACTTATGCTGAACGAAATTTCAGGACGAAAATTTCATGTACGCCTGACAGATACGCTGCTGACAACAAGGATTCACAAAAATAAATAAATAAGTAAATAAATCTTCTAGAAACATCATCAAACTGTTATCCTTGACTTAGATTAGAAATCATATATTCTTTAAGAATAATACCTTCTATAATCAGCCTAATGAGATTGTCTGTGTTATGTTCTATATTTGTCAATGCCACCTGGGTACCCATGCTACGGCCAGGTCGGTCTGTTAGTTAGCGACACCTCGGTCTGGATATGACCCGCGGGCCATGGTTCGTGGAACGTGGTTGCTGATGGTGATGTTAACACGCACCAGGAATGTAACCAAACATAAGCCGATGTCAAGAGGTACAACACTGAGATCTGCTGCTAGTGTCGCGTGTGTTATGAAGTGTGGCAGGAGATAGCCGAATAGCCATGTCGCTTAAAGGAATCCTTGCGCCGTGAAATAGTTCTTTCATCTTCTTTTCCCTCAGCACAGTGGCTGTGAATGAAAATATAGAGACATTTGTATATGGCAATTTAAACATTAAAAAATTGTTTTATTTTATCAAAGATATGTCATAGATTCCCAGTAGAGAAAGTTCTCATAGCACTTGATACCAGTTTTTTAAGTATTAAACAGGTTTAAATCTTCGTAAAAGCTAACGGCCTTTGAACATTGACTAAAACCTGGACCTGGATGTCACTCACAGAGTTGTTCAAAGATGGCTGAAATTCTTTCACCTGTGACAGCTGATGTCTCCAGGAAGAATAAGTTATTTCTCTCTGCCTTGTCTTTACCTTGCTAGAAAAAAATAATAAAGTAATAAATAAATTTAAAAAAAAATATTTTAAAAATTCAATTGTTGATTTGTTTTATTACTAATTAATACGTATAATTTGCATTTATTATTTGTAAAATAAAATATACTCAAACAAAACTGTAATTAAAAACAACAACAACAACAACATCAACAACAACAAAAACATGAAACATTAAAGCTTTGGTAATGGAGAAATAAACGGTTTTTTATTTGAAAGCTTTAACGCAGTCAAGTTCTGTGTGATTTATTGTCTGTGTTTAATTGGTAATGAATAATTTTTATTTGAAACCGTATAACAGTCAAGTTCTGTGTGATTTATTATCTGTGTTTAATTGGTTATTTATAATTTGTTTTTAATTGGGAAATAATAATTTATGTATTTTACTTTAACAGAAGGGAAACTGAAAGATCGAGTAAGCAAACAGTATATTTATACTAAATGTACAAATTAAAATTGTATTTCACTTAAGAATTAAAGGTGTAAGTAAAAGACATAAGCAAAGAAGATTTACATTAGTGGCTGCCAAGCATAATCAAGAGCATGTTAGCAATATGTCGTGATAGTGACGACCAAAGTCAACGATATGAGCTTAAAACGACATTTTAAAGAAACAAATAATTGAAAGCTTAAAGAAATACACTTGAAGACTGATAAGAGATTACTTTTTTTGTTGGTTTTATTGCATATAAATTGTGTTTAAAAAGGTAACAATAATTGTAATTACATGTCAAAGTGGAGTAAATTTGTGGTGGCATTTATTTACACATTTGCATGAAGTTATCGTGCATAATTAAAAGAAAAGGCAAAATAATTTATTTGGTTGTTATACGCTAATGTAATCAACCGCAAGTCTGATAACCCATTACTGAGTTTCTGTAGCCATTTGACAAGTATAAATAGTATAATATTTTAGAATATCTTAGAAATTTGTTTAAAATTTACTGTACATAAGGCACTAAGGACTGTGGACATGTTGTCGTTTGTCACCTTGTCGTTTGTCACCTTGTCGTTTGTCACCTTGTCGTTTGTCACCTTGTCGTTTGTCACCTTGTCGTTTGTCACCTTGTCGTTTGTCACCTTGTCGTTTGTCACCTTGTCGTTTGTCACCTTGTCGTTTGTCACCTTGTCGTTTGTCACCTTGTCGTTTGTCACCTTGTTGTTTGTCACCTTGTCGTTTGTCACCTTGTCGTTTGTCACCTTGTTGTTTGTCACCTTGTCGTTTGTCACCTTGTCGTTTGTCACCTTGTTGTTTGTCACCTTGTCGTTTGTCACCTTGTCGTTTGTCACCTTGTCGTTTGTCACCTTGACGTTTGGTCATGGAACTGATTCTCTGACATGGTTTGCTCTAGATGATTATAATAATTTGTAAAAGTATACGTTTGATTGATATTTGGTGTGCTCTATAGCTAGTAAGAGTGTTGAATTTTATTAATAGGCCTTTTTTTCTTTCAATTTAGTGATAGTATAAGTAATAGGTCGGTGCACGTTGTTGCTTATATACTTTCGTTTGGTGCCTTTTGTATATATAAGAAGGCACACAGTTAGTGAGCAGCTTACCTTTTTAGTGACCTCTCTCTCGTCAACCTTATCAATTTTGTTGGCAACGAGGATAACAGGCACGTCGTAGGGCAGGTGATTGTTGACAAAATACAACCAGCGATCAACGTTGTTAAATGAGGTCTGCAGGAGATATCACAAGGTTGAACTCAGACATAGAGAAGAGGGAAGTTTATTGTTGGTAGAGTTAGCCAGCTATTGAGATATAGGGCAGATGATTGTTGACAAAATACAACCAGCGATCAACGTTGTTAAATGAGGTCTGCAGGAGATATCACAAGGTTGAACTTAGACATAGAGAAGAGGGTAGTTTATTGTTGGTAGAGTTAGCCAGCTATTGAGAACAGGGTAGTTAATTGTTGGCAAAGATAGCCAGCTATAGAGAGCAGGGTAGTTTATTGTTGGTAGAGTTAGCCAGCTATAGAGAACAGGGTAGTTTATTGTTGGTAAAGTAAGCTAGCTACAGGGAAGGGTATTTTATTGTTGGTAGAGTTAGCCAGCTATTGAGAACAGGGTAGTTAATTGTTGGCAAAGGTAGCCAGCTATAGAGAACAGGGTAGTTTATTGTTGGTAGAGTTAGCCAGCTATAGAGAACAGGGTAGTTTATTGTTGGTAAAGTAAGCTAGCTACAGGGAAGGGTATTTTATTGTTGGTAGAGTTAGCCAGCTATAGAGAACAGGGTAGTTAATTGTTGGTAAAGTAAGCAAGCTATAGGGAAGGGTATTTTATTGTTGGTAGAGTTAGCCAGCTATTGAGAACAGGGTAGTTAATTGTTGGTAGAGTTAGCCAGCTATAGAGAACAGGGTAGTTTATTGTTGGTAGAGTTAGCCAGCTATAGAGAACAGGGTATTTTATTGTTGGTAGAGTTAGCCAGCTACAGAGAACAGGGTATTTTATTGTTGGTAGAGTTAGCCAGCTACAGAGAACATAGTATTTTATTGTTGGTAGAGTTAGCCAGCTATAGAGAACAGGGTATTTTATTGTTGGTAGAGTTAGCCAGCTACAGAGAACAGGGTATTTTATTGTTGGTAGAGTTAGCCAGCAACAGAGAACATAGTATTTTATTGTTGGTAGAGTTAGCCAGCTACAGAGAACAGGGTATTTTATTGTTGGTAGAGTTAGCCAGCTACAGAGAACAGGGTATTTTATTGTTGGTAGAGTTAGCCAGCTACAGAGAACAGGGTATTTTATTGTTGGTAGAGTTAGCCAGCTACAGAGAACAGGGTATTTTATTGTTGGTAGAGTTAGCCAGCTACAGAGAACAGGGTATTTTATTGTTGGTAGAGTTAGCCAGCTACAGAGAACAGGGTAGTTTATCGTATAGTGTATTTTTATAGACAATGTGGCGTAACTCGCTGTCTCTCATCTTATTACTCTTAACTAACGAAAACGAAGTGTCATCAA
>MUZC01003009.1:619536-640587 GCA_002072015.1 Radix auricularia
AAAATCAGAAATTAGACGTTGTAGAATCCTTCAAAAAATTTCATTGAAACAAAAAATGAATCTGCTCCCAACATTTCTGAAATAATTTTAAATAAACGATGTTATTAAAATAATGAACTGCGGAGGCTCATGGTGTGTTAATACATTAATACTCCTTCACGGCTGAAAGTATAAAGGAGTTCAAGAAAAACCCAAAGACCTAAATCTCAATGCAAAATTAGTACTTTGCTCAGTTCACTAAATCTGAGATCTTTACATACTGCCCCAACTGCACCGAAATCTCCAACTATTTTTTTGGACACTAGCACGTTCTTAGGCATTCTTTTCCATATCCACACAACATTGGAAAGACCTGATTGCTGCTAAAGGCGAGACATTAGGCAGACTTCACGCTACAAAATATTGAATATTAAATGAAGCCATTTTGAGGTTATTTGAAAGCTATAGAAAAGCTTACAGAGACAGACGAAAAGCCAAACACACGAACAGGAACTTTGCTGTTGCATTGAAATATTTTCTTTTCTATTTATGTACTATCTTTAATCATGCACATGTATATACTTTATAAATTAATTGATGTCCGAAATTCTAGAACTAAAATTGCTTTGCCAAAGCTAATCACATTCAAAACTCTAATAACAATGCAGGACTAGAAATAAACCATGAATAAAGGTAGGGCGCAATAATCTTCTGTATAGAAAGAGCGTCTGTAAAGATAAGATAAAATAAGAGAAGAGAAGATTTATCTGTGTGTTATGTCTCTCACTCGCAGCATTTATAATTATAAGCATATCTGATCTGCTTGTTTGTAAATCTTTACTTCGGAGTGCTCACCGTAAGTTAAGTATCGCTCCTTTTTCCAAATTTGATCCTAGCCCGCTTTTGAATTTCAACCTTCAATATGAATCTTTAAAGTGTAAAAAAGACTTAATAACACTTAAAAACACAAAAACAAGCAAACTGCATTTGAAACGTTTCATTCTGTATTTATCAAAGGGAGGGAACCAAAATTAGAGATCAATAAGTGTAGCGCTGGGTTAGCACCCTTTTCACAAATTTCAAAATGACACTGTTACCAAAGTTCAAATAATACTTAAATAATATACGTTTTAAAATACTTTGTGATAATATATTTTATAAAAAATTTAAGAAAAAAGACAAATTAATTAATATTTTTTTATTTTTAAGACCGGACGACGTCTTATCTCATTGGTTAATGTTCTATTTTTAGATAGACTACATTTTAGAGGAACAATGTTTTTAAGTATAAAAACAGAAGAATGAAAACGTTCTCAAAATTGTTAGCATATTAAGGCATAGTATAATAAGATAACTGATTTCCTTGTTCAAGCCCAATAAGCTGTCTTAAATTAACCAAGAATCAACAAACAGCTGATAATAAGTCCTCAGTATGCGGTGTCTTTGAGCAAGTTGTGATGACTACCATAGCCTTCTCAGATGCCTCCATGAGTTCATCCACCTTCAGGAGTGCCTCTCACCTTTCCTCTGCCGTAGCCTTCAACGAACGCCTTCATATCCAAAACCTCCAGATGTAATCTGTCAACTTTTTTCTAGAACACATAGTTCCTACCTATCAAAGGCTTCACTTCTCCATCTTGGTTGTTGAGACCCCAAGTTGTCGCTCTAGGAGTAATACCTGTTAAGTTTATGAGAATCACTGTTATGTTCTGTGTCGGAATGAATTTCATTTTTATTAATTTATACTTTTATTTACTAGGGCTGCGGAAATTAACGATTAATTTCTAGATTAATCTGTAAAAATTTTTATCGATTAAAAATATTTAAATAATTTTAATCGATAAAATAACGATTAAAATTAAAGAAAATATTTTAAATAATATTTCAATTTATTAAGAAATAATTAGTTATAAATAATTAAAAAATAATTGTTTTTTTTAACCTACAAACTTCTCCATTTAAAAAAAATATTTTTAAAGTGTAAGCTTTGAAATAAGCAGTTTTTATAAAGAAAAATGATATAAAAAAATAAACATTGTTTTTAATTTTAACTAACAATAAAAAAATTAAAATTCATTGACATTAAATTGAACTACTTATATTTAAATATATCTCCTAAAAATGTTATATTTTTTTTATTAAATACTAAAGTTATGGGCATTTGATGAAATTTTTAGTTTA
The DNA here is from genome assembly GCA_002072015.1 of Radix auricularia. Taxonomy (NCBI): domain Eukaryota; kingdom Metazoa; phylum Mollusca; class Gastropoda; family Lymnaeidae; genus Radix; species Radix auricularia. Next base: position 621,697 of record MUZC01003009.1, read on the forward strand.
AAGACATCATACATCTTATTTTCAACTTTAATCAAAATTATTGATTAATTATTCGGTAGTTTTTTTAAATGTTAACATTTGAATTTAAATTAAAAGATAACAGCCCTATTATTTACATTAATCACTTATGTAACTAAAGTAAGTATGTACCATTTTCTTCAGCATTGTCTTCTCCTTCTTAAGTGCCTCCAACCTTGCTGTCTTTCGCTTGATGGTCTGTGTCAAGACTTTTACCTGTGAGGACTTAGTAAGAAACTTAGAATGTGATTTCAATCTCCTAACCTTGTCCTCTAGGGCCTTACACTTTGTCCCATACCTTTTTAAATCTTAAGTTGCATTGAGTGAAGTCAGAGCGCAACTTTTTTACAGGTAGTGGAGCATCTGACTGCTGGGTTACCTGAGAAGGATATACATCTTGTGTTCCTTCCTGTGGAAATAAGCTCTCATTATCTGTGCTTGTACTTGTACAAGGCAATGGCTTAATTTTATCTATTCATGCTATATTAAAAGGCTGTAATAATAAAGTTTGAATTTTATTATTACTCCAATTTACCTCAATTTTCTTTTTTGAACTGAAGATCTTGTTTTCCAAAATTTTCAGATTGGAATAAACAAAAATCCTGAAAGTCTTTTTATTTGTGTACCTGCTGTTCTGCATTAAAAACTCCTCAAGAGCAGATGCTGCATAGTTTAAGCCATTATTCGAGCTGGTTCCTTTGGTACACAGATAGATAGCATATCCATTTCGAATCTGCTTGCTGCCAGCATCTAGGGCAAAACTTGCCAAAAAATTTTTATATTCATCATTAGCAGACATTCTCACCTTGCCGTGGTAACACTAAAGACTCTAAGATTCTAATTCTAGGATGTTGTCATTGACTTCGTTGGTATCTTTGAAACTTTTATATGAAGATGAAAGAAAAATGCCATAGTTGTGTTATAATTTAGGGAATATTAATATTTAATTTAATTTTTCAAGAAAACCATTAACAAAATTATTAAATTATTATTATTATAAGTTATAAGAATACTTGTAGTAATACTTTGTGATGGTAAAATTAGTTATAATTAATAATCAGCCTATTAGTTAGTCAATCTTACTTTACTTTACTCTTACAAAAGTGTAAGTACAAGAATATTGAGTGTTTTGTCTGTGTTGTGTAAATGAAATTAATTAGAGTGAAATTATCTATAATAAATTATCAATCATCATAGTCAATAGTATTTAATATTATCTGTATAGTATAGTATAAATTAGTTAGTACAGTAGTAGTATGGTATAGTAATATCATTAATAGTAATAGGCTAATCAATTTTTAAACTGAATGATTTTTAGTTTTATTAATGTTTTAGTAATCTTATTTTGGGGCCTCCCGGAAAACCCCCTCAGCTCTCTGGCCCCCTAAGGGAAGTAAAAGCTGAGAGCCCCCCCCCCTTCCCGAGCGGTCGCTTCTAGAAGCAGCCACCTGGGCCTGGGCGTCCAGGTCACTATTGGTAGGTCCAAAACGCCTCCCACTATCACTAAGTCAGACTAAGTCTTAGTTGACCACCCGAGGGAGGGGTGGAATTTTTCCTACTTTGACTCACTATCATTTGGCGCCACCACGGCAAAGCTTACAACGTTACGAATCTCAGTGGTAAGGACCGCCGCAATGCAGATAACTTTAAATAAATATTTTCATTGAATTATATAATTAATATATCCATGACAATGCATGAGGGATAAAATTAACAAGATAAACCATTTCCGACAACCCCTCTCATTTTTGAGGGGCGACGACTCCGTGGACATTAAAAATTCCCACATTACTGACGTTACTACGTTACTGGCAATTTTTAAACTTTTTTTCTGACAAGTCTGACAAGTCCATTTTGTATGAAATAAAGTTATTTTTATTAGAAAATGATTATCTAAATATGATTTTAATGTCAAACGTAATAAAATAATATATCCCTAAAAGTTATTTTAAAAATTAAATTGTTCTTGTATACTGTATACCTGTCTAAAAAATTAAATTTCTGCCGATAACACAATCATGTGACGTAAATCGCAAAAGACGGATAAAACCATTGCCATTAGAGTCGAGTCAATATCGCCATGACTCAAGACAGAGTTTGCGTAAAATTTTCAATAAGCGCAGAAGGATGCGCGAACGAGTGTCCTTAAGATATTTCCTTCTCAAAACAACCACTTTTGCATATTGATTTATATTTTGTATGAAAATTTAGTATATTTGTTCACCTCAAAATATTGGATATATCTTTAAGTTTAAGTAGTTTTCCTTTTAGAGATGACAAGCCCTGTAATAAATATATTTTCTATAGCATATTTAGATTACCGTACTGTGGTTGTTTTGACTCTCATTTGCATCAGGTAGCGTGGCCGAGCGGTCTAAGGCGCTGGTTTAAGGCACCAGTCTCTTCGGAGGCGTGGGTTCAAATCCCACCGCTGCCAATGTTTTTTTATCTTTAGATGTACAGTTTTTTTAAATTATGAGAATGTGTAAGTAAAGTAAGGTATATATGAAAAGTAAGTCAATATATTTTATGTTGTTTTTATTTTTAAATATTTGCTGGTGCACATTGAAAATATTTTTACTTCATTGAAATGAAGACTCACTGAAGATGTTTAAAATTAAAGCTTCATTGTGCGTTTTCATTAAGTTAAAATGAATCATTTTGTCTTCAAAATTTTAATTTAGTTAGCTAAGCTGCAACTTCTATAAGACTGTAGAATAGGTATAATGATTCTGATAACTTGTATTTTGAATGCAATAAATATGTTTTCAGAATCAGTATCAATGCTGGATTAACCTGTTAGCTACCTCTGTCACATATCTCGGGACACCCCCCCCCCACCCCCTTAAAGTACGTCACACTTTCGAACAAAAATAGACAAAAAATAATTAACAAAATAATTTTAAAATTTAGTATAAAACACAGTGAAGTCACACATGCCGGACAACCCCCTCCGCCCTGTCACAAACTGTCACACTTTCTTACACCCCATGTCAGGAGCTTGACGTAACATATGAAAGGCCCCTATGTAATGTACGTCTGTACGGGAAAATGTTCTTGAACTTTTACAAATGTAACAAAGATATAAAACTAAAATGCTACCTCACCTTGGTGAGACCTATACTAGAATATGCATCTTCTGTATGGGACCCATCCACCAAAGAAAATATTGATAAGTTAGAACAAATCCAAAAAAGAGCTGCCAGATTCATTACTGGAGAATATTCAAAACTGACAAGAGTAACACCATTAGTTAAATCATTAAACCTTGAAACACTAGAGGATAGAAGAACCAAGAGTAAATTAGTAATTATACATAAGGCTATTAATTCTAATTTAGAAATACAACACAAAGATAACTTAATACAACCCTCAGATAGACATAGAGATAAAAACACCTTTCTTATTCCATATGCAAGAACAAACACATACAAGTTTTCTTTCTTTCCGTCCGGTATTCGGGCGTTGAATGGGTTGCCTGAAGAAACCAGGAAAGCCAACACTTTATCATCATTTAAAACTCTAGTGAGAATACAGGACTAAACACAAACCATAGAAATACGTAGGACGCAATAATCTTCTGTACAGAAGGAGCGTCTGTAACATATAAGATAAGATTTATTTATAATTATTATTGAAGAGCGTGGTTTACGATAAAGAAATATTTTGATCTACACACAATGTCAGTGTCCTTGCATTTCTCGATCTGAGAGCAAATTTTGGAGGATCTTGTCGAGCAAGTCATCAATATTACAAAATTAGGAAATATAGGTTCAGATGTCATGTCTTATATTTCTACTTTCTACTACAATATGTGATGAATTCACCCAAATTATGACACAAAGTGAGGGACACAATCTTGGGTGGTTTAAGATCTGAAGAAAACTTCAGTTTATTTTAAGATTATACGCCAAACGGGCCCCATTGATCAGCTCACTCTTATAGTGAAGTATGATTCACCAGCTAATGGGTGGACTAACTAACTATGATGCGTTTTCTAATTTTCCTAGAGATGGTTAGTCACACAGGACAAAGTATTGCTTAGATGGGCCACCAATACTTGACTAAAGAGTGAAAAATAGTTTTTAGTAAGTGCCGAGGCCCGTCATTTTAAAATGCTGCCAATGTTTCTATAAAATACAAATGCATGCAAGAAATAATATTTAAGATTAACAAATATGCTAAATACCCTGTACTAGTCATTCCCAGAATCTTGTTGGCAGAGCAGCAGTAATGTTGTTAATTATGCTTAGATGTTGTAATTTTTTATTACTTTTTTTAATTTATCAAAAAAATATGTAAAATAAAAACCTTTATACCTGTGATGGATTTATTAGAGTCAAGTCTGGCAAAGAGGGCCTTAAGTATACAGTGATGCTGCAAAAAATAAAAAAAACCAAACAAACAAACAAACAAACGGGTCATGCAGTTAAAGAGTATTGTATTAAATTTGTTTTAGACTGCAATCAGGCTTATAGATTAGAAGATGGAAAACATTTCAACAGGGTATGATTGAGCCTGACTGGACGTAAACAAAACAGCGAACGTTTCGTCAAAAAGCCTTTTTCGGCGAAAAAAATGCGGTGGAATCCAACGAGAGCCATAGTAAGTAGAGAGTAATAGAAGCTTATATTAACTTATAATACATAGGAAAAGGGAGGGTGGGTGTGGCTAATCTTTTGCCTTTAGGTTGTAACAGCAAAAACCATTCATCCCATGTGGTGCAAGAGACCCAGCATACTCTTGGAGTAGTCTATTCTCCCAACTAACCCTGCCGGATGTGTTTGCACAAGACATCATGTCGGTGACAGACAGGTCATCGACACCAATATGGTGGTCGCGTACATTGACATGTCGGGAGACAGGACGCTGTCTTAAGTAACCGCATGTATAATATGCTCTGTGATACGGCAGGAGTCAGGAGAGATACCTCCCCGTCTCACATAAGCATTTTAACGAAATGCTATAGACTTTATAAACTTGAAAAGATTTTAAAAAGCAAACTGGTTAAAATACTTAAAGCAATGCATGAAAATAAAACACAACAATAACCTAATAATACTCGCATATAGGGATAAAATAACTCTACTTATTCTGTATTCAAACACATTACATACAAATTCTAACAAACAATAAAATTAAATATATTATATTAATTTGAATAGGACCACCTTAAAGCTTTTAAATATGGGTTAGTGAGTAATTTTGATGAAATGTTATTTAATGTTAATTTAATAAGTGGTAAAAAAATTTAAATCGTGACGAAATAATTCATGTGTGTTAAATTGTTTGGAAGTTGAGGGTGCAGTGGTATTTATTTCTTTGTAAATTTAGGCAACATTTTCAATTTCAATGATTCAATGATTGAAAGAAATTGCTTCGAAGGCTGAATCAAAGGCAAAGGCACTCTTCTATTTGCTACGTATCTTTTTAAATGTTATAAAATTAATATTGGATGCCACATTAGTCGTCATTAAGTTGTAGTAGTATAATTAGTATAAAAGAAAGTAACAGTTTTAGTAAAAGGTTAAATTATTTTATTAGTATTATTAAAAATAATGAAATGCTAGTTTAATCGGTCCCCAAATATGATATGCCTCAGTCCCCAAATATGATATGGTAAATAACACGTTCTGATTTTACGGTTAGCTGATAAATAATTTACCGCTTTCCTGTAAAGAATAATTTGTTTATTATGATAGGAAATATTACATTGACCAAATATAGTGAAAAAAACAACTTAAAAAATTTGGCAGCGGTGGGATTCGAACCCACGCCTCCGAAGAGACTGGTGCCTAAAACCAGCGCCTTAGACCGCTCGGCCACGCTACCACGCTTAGTTTGCTCTCATTATTATTTATATTCCAAAGCAGAATTTCGTTCCATCTGCTATTAATTTTTTAATTTAATTTTTAGAATATTACTTTGCAATTTTAAATTTGATTTATTTTAAGCTTTAAAAAAACACTTAAATATCATTCTCATGAAATGTAAGTTTAAAATTAATGATAAATAAAAACGTTTCAGAAACACAAGATGTTCAAGACATAGTAATTTACTGATGATAGTAAATACAAATCAAGAGTAGGACTATCGTTTCGCATTATAAGGTTTATGATTATTCAATAACGATACAGTGCATAGTTAAACTTGATAGACCCCTCAATTGTGATTGTGACTGTGAATTACAACTAATTGAATTAGATTGTCTATTGAGATATTACTTACAACTTACATGGTAGTTATAATATAATATATTTAATTTAAATATAATTTGATATAAATATATCTTTCTTATTAAGTTTCTTGAGTCTTGAATCTGAATCTGGACCGGGAAACTGGAAACTGAAATAAACTTAATTAAATTTAATTATTTAAATTATTAAATATTAAAATTAAATTATTATAATTAATATAATATAATATTAATTAGTTATTACAAATATAATAATAAGAAAACAAAGCTAACACTAATTAACTAACTAAAATGCTACCAACACCATGACCATATTTTTATGCCTATACTGAGTAGGCCCTATACTAGATCTATTCTAAGTTACTTAAACAATTTTAATTTTATATTTAAATATTTATATATTAAATTAAATAAGAGTAAGAGTAAGAGCAAATTTAAAAAAAGAGCTGCTATGGCTAGATTTTATTAGCCTACTGATACTGGAGACACTGGGGAATACTCAGACTCAGATTCAAAATTTACAAGAGAAACATAATTAGTAATTAGTTAAATCCTTAAACGGTAACAAAGAGCAAAGTAAAGTAGTAATAATAAATATAAGGCATTGGCGAGGCAATTAATTCTAACTTGGAAATCATACAACACAATGATCATCTAATTCTAATACAATACTAAGTCTAAGAAACTAAGAAGAAATAATTTTAGACTTAGATCTAAAAAAACTTTTTAAAAATTCCTTCCTTATTAAAGAACAAAAACATACTGTGTCATACTCATTCAAATTCTCCTTCTTCTTATAAAAGGCAAGAAAAGACATGATAAATCATGGATAAGCGTTGAACGCAATAATATTTTTTTAGAAGGAGCATCTGTAATAGATAAGATAAGAATAATGGCTCTTACTATTATTAGTTATTAGCCTATGACTATGTTATGCTATGTATAAAGGCACGGCAGCCCAGATTAATAATATAATACATGCTGATTTATTTTCTACAGATACAACATAAAACCTGAAGATCCAGACAGATTGAAACAATGCATGGCAGACTATGGAATATTTTCTAGTTGTCTTTGAAACCAGATGCATGTTATACTTCATCTTACACGACATAAACAGTTTATTACCCAAAAGTAGAGGAGATATTGATGTCGGCAAAATTTTACTATGAAAAGGTATCGGAGGACATACCAAGCTGCCATGGTAATGTGACAAGGATGGTCCTCTTTGATCTCTTAGCAAATATTTAAGGGAGATACCACAACCCATTTCAACAAATAATTTTAAAATAACAGTATAAATTATATGTGCTTGATTTATAATTGACAACAATCAATAAATCATTGAAAATAACAGTATATGTGCTTGATTCATAACTGAGATGAAGTTGTTTTATATAATATTAAATTTATTTTTTCAGTTTTGACAAAAAAGTACATGGATAACTTTTTTTCTTCTTATTGTTAGGTAACACCAACCCGCTTGACATGATCTTTAGAGGGGCAACCCGAGAAGAGTACAGAGAAGGAAGGCCAAATAACTACTTTTGTCATAATTGCTATTATTGTTACCTGTCTTTATTGTAAACACTATCGCCTATCATGAGTGTTCATCTCTTTTATTTATTAACTTTAATGAGTATTACAACTTGTTACTCAAGTTAAGTATTAATAAATTATACTACTTAATTAAAATCACAGCTATCGTTCATTTGTAATTGTTAAATTCATGATTGTAATGCTAGTTATTGTGTTTTATCTTCTTTTTATTACTACATTACTGTATTAATTATAGTAAGATAGAAAGTCAGTCATACTTGCTGACATAACATAATGTATAGCCAACATGTAAGCTAATATTTGCTAGTCAATTCTAATTTCTTATCTTATCAATAACAGACTGTATTTTCTCCTTTTTTAGAAAATGGGGTCACATTAGCTAGCTTAGACACCTTACCCTGTTTTAGAAGAACTTTAACGATTGGAAACAGTATATTGTTTAATTCTTTTAGTAGTAGTCTAGCTGGTGATTCGACAGGACCAGTAAATTTGTTTGGTTTTAAATTAGTTAAGAGTTTATGTATGGCTTTTTCATCTATAGTTATGAGACCTAATTCTTATATTTTACTTAAATTTTTTAATACGTCCTTGTCAACTAATGATGAAAAAAGCCTATTATGTGAAATATGTGTCGAAGATTTTAGCTTCACTCTCATTATCATTATAGGTTTTATTGATTTGGCCTTTTAGTGAGGGTATCCTTGTGGGTTCTATTTTTTAAAAATTATTAATGGACCATATGTTTTTATTGTTTTATTTTAAAATAACTTTGTTTACTTATTCATTTTTAGAGATTTTGCATTAAGTGTATAATTTTAAAGTACTTTTTGTGTATTCTCTTACATTAGGAGCTTTAAAATTTTTACATAAATTTATTTTTGTTTAAATATTTAGAATTGAAGCAGCTTTTTTTATGTTTGTTGTGTTGGCACATACTCAGCAATTTCTTCTTCTTCTGGATGTTTTCTCTTGTATGTACTTAGTAAATTTTGTTGGAATTTTACAGCTGCTTGGTTTAAATTTGCTTTATTACATTTCTTCCTGAGATACATGAGTCTTTTAGATTTCTTACATATTTTAGTCTTTATTTTCATTGTATTGATTACCCACACAAATTTATCAATATTTGTGAGAGAGTCCAGGGATAATTTCAAAATCTATAACTGGCTTGAGTTTGTTTGTTAAAAATAAAATAGTAAATATGTTATAATTGATAGTTTGACTAAATTGGATAGCTTTCCAGATGTTTCACTTACAAATCAATCAAGTCCAGTTGTGTTATGTGTAAAGATTGTAAATCATAAAGTAGACGTTGTAGAATTTTTTTAAGTTCATTGAAACAAAAGATGGCTCTGCTGATTACATTTCTGAAAGGATTTTAAGCTTGAAGCTTAAAGTATTAATATACTGGACTGCAGAGGAGAATACACCAAGATCGACTAATTTATACCTAATACGGTTATTGAGCTTGGCATGACTCATAAATACCTCAAAGATTACGCCATGAGGAAAAGCAAATTTTAATCAAGAAATAAAATGTTTTCTATTTATTTCTAAAATAAAAATATATGAAGTCCTTATAAAATAAAAGTAATAAAATTATAATATAAATCCACAATTATTCAAGAGCTATCCTAAGGGCAGCATCCCTGCATGCTACAAAAGAATTTTTGACTTATTTTCTATTAACTCACATGATTTAAAAATTTAAATATTTTTTAAACATTTTTTAAAGTTAAAAAAAAATTAATTTCTTTTTTTTTTAAAGTAGATTTAAAGCAATATTGTCACGGTAAAAAGTTAAATAAGTTATTAATTAGTCCTGTAATGTTTAGTCTCCATCATCAGGCAAATATGTTTTGCCATTTTTAAGTTTTACAAGTTTGATTTTCAATAAGAGATTTGGAAAGAGATGTATTTGTAAGGAGAAAATCAGACCAATCGAAATAATTTATTTTTTGATGTAGAAACACAAGCTTCATTTCATTTGTGGGTGAAAATTTCATTTAGCAGATAGTTTGACTATATATGTAAGGATTGATAATTTTTCTAATTATGTAATGATTGATTTTACTCAATTAAGTCCCTAAGTTAATAAACAGGTTTCCAGATCGAAACCTGCTTAAATTCCAGGATGTCTTGAAAATCTGCAGGAATTAAAAGTTTTACAACTAGATTTATAAAATCCTTGAACTACAAAACATATTCTCAAATGTCCAGAAACTAATTTTTACAGTGAGATGGATGAATTCCGCCCAGCAATAAGATAAGTGGCTACTTATTTTTAATTTTAAAAATTTATTCTAATTCTGATATTTTATATCTTCTCCTGAAAAAGTTAAGCAAAACTCATAGCATTTTATCAAAGATTTAGTTTAGGAACACTCGTTATAGTTTGAAATATCACAACCAGTGCTCGATCACCGCCGGGGATATCCCCGGCACTGTGAGGCTCCATCCCCGACTCTGCTATAGCCTTTACCATCCCCGCATTTACGCATTTCTGCAGAGCCGGGGATAAAAGCCATCCCCGGCTCTGCAGAATTTTTTTTTTTATCCCCGGCACTGGTTTTTTAAGCCGAATAAGTAGTAACGGTCAGTTACATCAGTGTTAAACGTTCAATCACGAAATTTTTAATTTAATATAAAAATTTGGTACCTGCGCTTCCATCTACCGTATTAATCGAAATAAACGTAAGTAAAAATAATTCTAATTGTTTCGTTTTCTTATAATCTTTGGTTTCAATTTTAAGTTCACTTTTTGTTTGTCATAAAGCGCGGTTTATTAGAATTATATTTTAAATAAATATTTTTTAATTTCGTTTTAAATTGAAATGTCTAAAGAGCCGTCTTGTAAAAAATTTAAAACGTTAACACAACAAAAATTGTCTTTTACGAAAAATGCTGTAATCCGGAGAAGGAAATCTCACAGTGATGATCTTCAACTTCTTCAGTCTTCAGACAATGTCTTGTAACATAGTAAGTCATTAAATATTAATAATTTATTAATAAACCGATTAAATAATTATTATAAGTTTATTTATTTGGCTTTAATACGTTTTATTTGAAATAAAAATAAAAATTCATTAGCAGTTGAATATATATTGATTGATATTATTATTAATATAAAATAATATGTTGAAAAAATCTATTACTTCGTAAACAGTGTTATACAAGCTGTCAAGAAAGATTTAGCTAAAATTAGCTAAAAAACGAAAACAACACACTTTCCATTTAAAAGTAAATTCCATCTCAGCAACAAGCTAGTTTTTATTAAAACTGTAAACTCAACCAAGATTTTTGAAAAAAAATGAAACAAACAAATTAAAATATATTTCAACATTAGAACCTGTTGCATACCATTTGTTTTTATGTGTTGTATTGTAAATAATTTGTTTTCACTTGTTGTGTCATGTTATATTGTAGTAGTAGTAGTCGTAGTAGTAGTAGAAGTGGTAGTTGTAGTAGTAATAGTAGAAGTGGTGGTAACAGGATTAGTAGATGGACTCAATTTGTTGCGGAAACCGGGATATCCCCGGCACTGTGAGGCTCCATCCTCGGCTCTGCTTTAACTTCTACCAGGAGCGGCGTTTGAGGGTGGCAACTGGGGCGACTGCCCCAGGCCCCGCGCTGAGGTAGGCCCCGCGTTTCGGTCCTGAACATGTCTCGTCCTGGTTAATAGCCTATACATGTAGAACCAAAGAGTTGATGGTAGAACGTATGCTGGAAACGATTGTAAAGAAACGAAAGAGGCACTCTTGTAATCCTTTTTGAAGGTCAAATTCCGTAGCGTAGCTCTAGACGTCCTTGAAAGCATTACACCGTTAGCGGAAAATAGGTCAGATGTACCATTCAGCCAATCCCCTTTATTTGTGTACACGTCATTCACAATAGATTTACTAAAATAGTTATTTTTAGAAAACTGTGTCATCGGAATTTAATAAAAAGGTGACACGCGGTATTAAAATTACACAATAATCAAGATATTTCATATTTTTAAATACCATAGCATACTGGTGCTTAGCGATCTTTACTAGTACTCTGGCCCCGCGGGGTCATTGCTGGCAGTAGGCCACGCGCTTACCTAACGCCGCCACTGACTTCTACCATTCCCGCCGGGGATGGCATTTATCCCCGGCTCTGCAGAAAAATTGTTCATTCCCGGCACTGTTTTTTTCCTAAATCGAGCACTGATCACACTATGGCGGATTAAGGGGGGGCTGAACGGGCTAAAGCTACGGGCCCCCGACGGTTTAGGGGCCCCCAAACTTTTGATATTTTATAATAAAAGTGTACAAATGTTTGCACGAACCCTTGGAAATATAATAAATAAAATAAATTAATAAATATTATCTCTACAACTGGATATAGTTGCCTCCCTTAGAGACCATAGTTTAAATTGTTGTTTATATTTTTAAAATTTCTGCGTTGTGACGAGCTCCGCTGGCCCAGTGGAGAGAGTAATGGCTTCTGATGCCAGCGTTACCGGGTTCGATTCGCAGCAGTGGAATTAAAAGTTTTTGTTTTCACACTCAATTGTAACCAGCGAACACTTCAAACAGATACTTCTTAGTGTTCGTTTTTTTCCATTATTAATATTTAGTTACTGTCTTATATTTGCTGTTAACAATCATTTTAAGGGACGCTGGCTGGATAGGGCCCCCGTTTGATTGCAGCCCGGGGCCCCTTGCAGTCTTAATCCGCCCCTGTGATCACAACACATTATTTTAGATTAATGAATGCCAGTAACTATTGGAGATGATTTTTTTTTTAAAAAACAACAAAAACAGCTGCTCTATCAGCCAATTAAAATTTGCTAAAACTTTCTTTTAAATGAATAAATGGCAGAATCCATAATACAAAAGCTTGAAATTTGCTGGTTGATCTCCGTGACGAGATAATCAGTTGATCACTGATTTGAAAACGCCTGTTATAATACGTTACAACTCGAGATACAAATAAACTATTTGGTTGTTTCATGGAGACACGTCAAAGGGACATAACACTTGTCTTTAAAAATTCCTGGACAGACTCTGATAGCATGTTGAAAGTTAAGGTTTTAAATTAGGAAATATATTATACTAGGTTGTTTTGGGCCACCTACGGCGCCCACTTTTTTTCCAGAGCCCAAGCAACTTACCTTGTATGTAGAACTCAATAGTGACGTCACGCGATATTGGCCGATTTTTAATCACTTTCCCCCCTTGTCAAACTTCGTCACAAAAACATAGACCCCCCTCCCATATGAACTCTCAAAGCTTGCCCCCCCCCTTAAAAGCCGTATTTTCTAATTGAAATTAGCATATTGCAAATTACTTTTTTTTTCTTTTAAATTTTAATATAGTGTAAGGATGCTCTCTTCTATCGTTACAAGTGTGAAGCCATTTGTATTTTGATTTATTTTTAAATTCATATAAACTGTGATTTTGAATAATGTAAAAAAAAAAAAAAAAAAAAAAAAACCTATTTTGGGATACAATGAAATAAAATTTATTTTCATACATTTCAGTCAACACTAAATTATTATTTTTTTAAAATATACCCTTTTTTGCTGCACGGTACTTCTAAACTGCTGCGCGAAATCGGTCCCCCAATTTCTCAAAAGCATTTGACAAAGTTCACCACATTGGTTTACTGAAAAAACTTAAATACTTTGGAATGCCAGGTCCCTTTCATCACTGGATCCAAGACTTCCTATAGGTTAGGAAACAAACTGTTATAGTTAATGAATCTAAATCTGCACCAAATACAGGTTAACTCAGGAGTTCCACAAGGAACCATGCGAGGTCCCTTACTCTCTTTTATTTATTTAAATGATTTACTCAAAACCATCTCAATAGGAACAAAAGTTAGGTTATTTGCTGATGAATGTTTAATCTATAGAACAATTAAGTCAGAAGAAGATGGTAAAAATTTACAAAAAGACTTAGAGGAATTAATAAAATGGGAAACTAACTGGAGTATGTCTTTCCACCAAGAAAAGTGTCAACTGCTAAGAGTAACTAAGCAAAAACAAAACAAATAAATTCAAGATATTTCATTCATGGAAAAGAATTAACCCAAACTAAAGATGCAAAATACTTAGGTGTTATAATAAATGCGAAACTATCATGAAATCACCATGTCCATCAACTTATTAAAAATTCAAACAAAACTTTAGGTTTTATAAAAGGAAACTTTTACAAAATGTAATAAAGATATAAAACTAAAATGCTAACTCACCCTGGTGAGACCTATACTAGAATATGCATCTTCTGTATGGGACCCATCCACCAAAGAAAATATTGATAAACTAGAACAAATTCAAAAAAGAGCTGCCAGATTCATTACTGGAGAATATTCAAAAGTGACAAGAAAAACACCATTTGTTGAATCATTAAACCTTAAAAGACTAGAGGAAAGAAGAACAATGAGTAAATTATTTATTATACATATAGCAACTAATTCTAATTTAGAAATACAACACAAAGATAACCAAATACAATCCTCAGCTTATAGACTAAGGATAATGGCACATTTCTTAATGTGTATGCAAGAACAAACACATACAAGTTTTCTTTCTTCCCGTCCGGCATGGAATGGGTTGCCTGAAGAAACCAGCAAAGCCAATACTTTATCATCATTTACAACTCTAATTAGAATGCAGGACTAAACGCAAACCATAGATAAACACAGGACTCAATAATCTTCTGCATAGAAGGCGCGTCTGTAACAGATAAGATAAATAATTTCATCTTGTAACAGTGTGTCTCTTCTGTCTATTTTATTCACTATTTATTAAAAATTGATTTGACAATGAAGATTAGGACAGCCAAAACATATAGTCGCAATTGCAGTTTATAGATTTAATAATTAGCAGTTCAAAAACTAATACTAAATACATTTGTTTACTTTTAAAGTGTTTATCAGAATTGAACATGTATTAAAAAACATGCATTTTTTAAATACATATTTTAACATTTATAATAATTTTGCAGTGGCATCTCAGTGACATCTAAATAACATCTCAGTGACATCTTAGTGACATCTCAGTGACAGCTCATTTAATGCCTCTTGGAATAGACAAGTATTCTGCGACTTCTGTCCTAAAAAATAAAAACTCTTCCATCGGCCAAAAGCAACTGCCCCATCATACAGTGCGTCTTTACATAAAACTCGGATGGGTTACAAATGGGAAGTCCTAACATTTTAGTCATCTGTAGCTGGTGGCTGATGCTTGCTGAGCACAACGTGGCTTTCATTTTTCATTGATCATTCGATAACTACATCAGGTAAACAAACAATGAAAACTCTTTGGGTCTTGTTGACTTGCTAACCGAATTTGATCCAGATTTGCAGGAACATGTACGAAAATGAAAACTGATAAAATTCATGATAACTACTTTGGGAAAGCGAAGTCAAAACGAGCTCATTTCATCGATGAAAAATAAGGTAAGGAAAATTATTGTAAGAAGAATAAAATCAACTAGATACTTTTCGGTAAAATTTGATTGCACATCACATCAGACCAAAGTCACCAAGAACAAATGTCACTGAGAATTTACTATGTAGTCCAGGAGGTTGACATTCTGAAGTAATTCATGAGCACATCATACGTTATATAGAAGAAAGTACTGTACAACACCTGCTTGATGTGTTACTATTGGAACTGACAAAATAAGGCTCTATATGGTGTTTCTGATATCTGCTATTTCATTGGTGTGATTAAACAAATCTATATTTTACATTCTGCTTCAACTTTAACAAGCGATGGCCTATCCTTTCCAAGAATTTTTGAAATATTTCTTTTAGGGCTGCGGAAATGATCGATTAATTTCTCGATTAATCGGTAAATTGTTTTATCGATTAAAATTATTTTAATCGATAAAATAGAGATTAAAATTATTAAACATTATGTCATCAGTGCATCAATAAATAATCAATTATTGATTTTAAAAAATAGTTGCTTTTTTACAAACAAACTTCTCCATTTAAAAAAAGATTTTAAAAGTATAAACTTTCAAACAAGCTGTTTTATAAGGAAAATGATATCAACATTGTTTTTAGTTAATTAACAATAACAAAATTCAAATACATTGACATTAAATTGAACTACTTATAACTAAATTTGTTAAAAAATGTGAATTGTCCGTTTTTATTATTTCCTTTGAAATTTTCAGTTTAATGACGTCATACATCTTATGTTTAGCTTTAATCAAAATTACCGATTAATTATTCGGTAATTTTTCAAAAGTTAACGATTAAATTTAATTTAATCGTTAACAGCCCTAATTTCTTTGAAACCAATTTGTGAAATAAGATAGGAGATTCCAAGTGGAAAGGCAGTGCGCTATCAAGCAGGCGAAATCTATGATACACTTCACAAAGTTGCAGAGCAAAGAAGTGATTCAGTAACTCGGAGTGAAGCAGAGTCATTGAGCAAACAACTTAAGAATGTCTATTTCATTGTTGTATTTGCATTTTGTACGACAAAATGTTCCAAATTAATTACGTCAGCAATGAATAACAAAATATTTCTGTTGATCTAGAAATTGTAGTTGACAGCATGGAACATACTTGCTAATCGCTGAAATCTTACAGAAAAGGCGGTTTTTAAACAGCAATAGCAATTTCAAAAGAAATGAACACTGACTTAAAAGAGGAAACCCATTTTCAAAGAGACAAATGCGCGAAAAAGAAAGAAAAAGCAAGACAATTTACATGTGAAGGAGAATATCAATGATTTGTAGATGCGCAAGAACAATTTCGCTAAATTTTTTAAACCTGATTATTGATATGATAATCTTGTTCATTGACATCCGCTTTCAACAATTCCGAAGGAAGGCATCATAACTCGTTTGGATTTCTTATAAATTCTCATAATTATATATATACACACAGATACTTTAAAAAAATAATCTCAATTGAAGTATGAATCTGGAGAAAAAGCTCACAGCCTTGAAATGTAAGGATCTTGGTGGTTTCATGCTTTCTGAAAGAGTTGCAATCATTGAGTTCAATCTTTCCTAGTGTCACCTACAACGATCTAGTTTCTTTCAGTAAACAAGGGTCATAGTGACTTTCCTAGCACACACGTTGCACTTCGAATACTTAAAGCTGTTCCTGTCACGTCGGCTTCCGGAGAAATAATTTTTCGAAATAAAAACTTATTAAAACATATTAGCGATCAACAATGATTCAAGATAGGCTCAGTAACTTAGCTAATCTGTCAACTGAGAATGGTGTTGCTAAGGATATTGACCATCATGAACTTATTTCAGACTTTTCAGCCGCCCAAGCTTGCAAGATTTGCTTGTAAATTATAAAAACAAGGTGGAATCAGAAGATACAAACAAACCAACGCTGGTTTATATACTTTATAATGTTAAGTTATATACTTATATTTATTCTATAAACTGTCAATTAGCATACCAAGACACATTTTTAAAATTATTGACAACCTTTTTGAGTTTTGCTGCCTTGGGCCCCCGCGTACTCTAGGGCCGGCCCCGCTCGTCATATTTATACACATAATAAAGTTTAGGATCCGCTTCTAATGAATTTGATCTCACCTGTTTTCTTGCGGATACAATAATTGTTCTATTTATTTAATTTGAAAATAAAACACACCACGTTGCTAAGGAAAAAAACAAACAAAATAATTCAAATTCAAATTACGACGAACTTTATTGAATTTATTTGAACATGATTTCACAAAACTGTACATTTTCGAATAGACTATGACTATGACAATGAGACAGTAGAGGCGGGTAAAGTAAAATACACTGGTAGTCTCTGGACATTACATCGTTTCAATGCATGTTCAAACAATGGCACGTTAGAATTTTACTTGCATATGAAACAACATAGGGATATGTTATAAACAAACAACAAGACATCATGTGTTACGATTGTAAACAAGGCAGGTGTGTATCACTGAACACACTACACAGATCTGATGTTCAATAAATTATTATCACAGATAACGGTCTTGACTATTTGTAACAGCTTAATATTGATTTAATTCAATACACTCAGTGATGATTTTAAGTACAGTGTTCAAGTTATAACCTAAAGGCTTGCAGGACTTGCAAGGCCTAACGCTAACATAATGTTGCCAACAAAATCTCCTGGCATATTTTGTCGACCAAGCAACATTATAGTCATGGTGTAACATCTTATTTTACACGACACAGTAACAATGTAACAACATACTTTAAGTGCGCTAGCTTCAGTTATCGACGATTTGAATGAACAATCAGAGTTAACCAGTACATACTCTGGACCCACTCCCTTTCTTAGTCACGAGGAAACTCTAAAAAGTTGGATTTAAAAGACTAAATCTTCAACATTGTACTTATTAAAACAATGTGTACAATCGGGAAGTAAGTATTATTTCCAGTCTACAGGCTGAAATTTTTTTCACTTATTGTCCTACATGCAGAATGAATAATGAATATGATCTTGAGTCCACCAATGTTTATTGTTACAAATTGGGGCTGTCCATAAATGACGTCGCACGATTTTGGACGATATTTTTGCCCCCCACATTCCCCTCGTCACACTTCGTCCCAAAATCTTAGACCCTCCTCCAATACAAACGATACACAAAGATTTAACCCTCCCCCCCCCCTTTAAAAGCTGTATTTTTGTATAGAAAATTTGCAATCGCCCTTAGCGCAGAGAGAGAGAAAGAGAGAGAGAGAAAGAAAGAAAGAGGGAGAGAGAGAGAGAGGGGGGGAGGGGCGGAGTGTCCAAATTGCAATAAGACAATTGACTTCACCAAATACATGGACCTTACAATGTACACCAAAAGAAAAGATTAGACAGATATGACCTTCGTGTCTTTAAACTTTTGGAAATAAAGTTTACGTTCCTTGATGGCTACTCTCCGTTTAATGAAAACTATTTAATTTAATTGTAATTTGTTGTGTGTTAAAGACTGAACTAGCTGAGTCCGGAAATAACCAGTTATGACATATGGGCAAAAACAAAACATTTTTTTTAATGGAAAAAATTAGAAACCAGATTTTAAAAAGGATGGATTCTGTTATTTTTTTTTTTAAGAACATCAAAAACGTTGTGGTACAAAATGGAAAAGAAGTTTTAAAAAAAAAAGTTATTCGGGGGGGGGGGGG